>JAXGGA010004138.1:0-92217 GCA_038373865.1 Uloborus plumipes | reverse complement strand
ACCCTTCACAAGACCGGACAGGTAACGAGCGGGGATTTTGGTGGTTTGTTTACATCCACGTTTTCGTCCCAATAGCGGAAGCCGTTCCAAATTTCGTTCTTTGTTTCAGTCGCCAGTGTTTCGTTTTAAATCTGGATTTGGAAGAAAATAAATCTGCACCATCGCGTGAGTAATGATGATTTTTGTTTGTTTCACGAGAAAAAAGTTTTGTTTAAGAATTAATTGTTTTGTATCTTGCACTCCACTAATCAGGAATTTTTGGACAAAAAACCAATCACTCATTAAATAAAATCGTTGTCTTCACTTTTGTTAAAAAATACATTTCTTTCATATTTATATGAAATTAAATTATATTAATCGGGAAATAAATAATGTATCGGACAAGACAAAAACAGCAACAACGTTTCGTTTCATTCAAAATATTCCGAATAACCGACTCATTTCAGTTGCTGTTGCCATTCAAAGAAAACAAGATAGCGCAGACGATGCATTAAAAGATAATTATTCAACAAAAATAATCAGACAATAAATTTACGAAAGCTGAATCAATTATGATTGCACATAGGTCATTTAAGAAATTCTCTTCTATTTTTTGAATTTTAATTATTTAATCAGAATAACATTCATCAAAATTAAAATGAAATTAATTTGTTATTGTTGACTTATCTTACTCGTTGAATAATAACTAGTATTAAGTTTTAAAAATAAATTATGGCTGAACAAAACCAAGTTTTTCAAAGTGCCCCTGAAGGGGGGGGGGTGATTTTTAAGCAGTTTTTTCTCATTGCTTGTATCTGTGATATCTAGATAAGTAATGAACGGAATCTAACAAAAATTAACCGACAGGAACTGACTCAATTTTGGCACTAATATCTTTAAGTGTGGTGGTGCAATCGAATGTTTTTTTCATTGCATTATTTTCATCTCATGAAATATTTAAAATGAAACTTGGAATAAAAGTGAACCGACATGGAAACAAGAGCCGATTCGATTTTGGCGCTTATCTCTTTAAGAGGGCTGATGTTTTAAGATCTTTTTCGTTTCAATTTTTGATTTATTTAATCAAAAATATGAAAGATAAATCCCGTTAAAATGTCGCTTTCACACGATTTAACTGTTGGCAAATCATCGGAAAACTTTCAATGATATAAAATTTTTATCTGTTACTATCTTCTATTTGTTAACAAGTAAAACGTTGGTAATTAATTTTAGCAAGGCTTTCACGATGATTTTCAATTTCTCTCCTTGATTCTGAATTTGCAGGGGTATTTTGATAACACTGGTTAACAAAGATTATGTTAAAGAAACATTTATAGTGTTTTATGGTAATTTTTGACGCTGATTTTCCATCCCCAATCAGAATTTTTTCATCATCCATAGTTTATTGCATAATCATGGGTTTTAAGTATTTCTTTTTCCCGTGTTTTCCTCTATTACGTAATGATAAATAACATTTATACGGGATCAGAGTAGTATAAATAAAATTTATACTACTCCGATCACGAGCCGGGCCCCTAGTTTTCGACTCGGCTGACATGGCTTCTTGTCGGCCCTTGGCCCGACTTACAAATTCGAAATACAGTATGGGGAAGGTCGTGGAAGATATGACCCACCTAAAGTGACCAAAGGTATCCTAAACTACGTTTCGTGGACTTAAATTTCAAGAAATAACTGTGTGGGCGTGTGGAGAGCACTAGATGCTGAATATTTCCCCTTTGTATTCTTATATTTTAATAATGACACCATGCAAAACCTTAGGCTGGACTCGGTTTAGGATCGCCAAAAACCAATTTCTAGGGGCTTACTTCATTCAGCCAATGTAAGCGGCTGGCCACAGTTTTTTTTTGAAGATTTTCGACCCCTCTCCCCCGTTTTGTTATGTCACAAAGTGTCACATTTCACCTTACACTCTCCCCGCTTTGTCACATATCACGATATTTTTCATTAACATATTCGGACAAAAACTGCGTGTCACACTTCTTGTCAGTGACGGATACAAGGAAGTGGCGTTTAAGCAGTTGCCCATTCCTTGAGGCCCCTCCATCAGTAAATTTTTAATATTGAATTTCAAAGAACTTAATTTTAGAGGAGTTTTAATGAAGTTGAAGAAATTTAGTTTGGGCTCCTCCCCGCAAAATGTTTCGGAATTGAAGTCCGAAACCTGTGTGGTCAATATTTGCAAACCAGTATACATTGTAAAAAGTAAGTAACTCTCCCTTGAAAAAAATCTGAATACACCCTTGCATCTTGTTAAACCCTTAGATCATTTAGGGGTCATCTCATTTGTCTTAATGGTATAAGGTTAAACCTCCCCCCCCCTGTCACAAACTATCTCAATATTGCAACAACCCTTTAAAACGTGATATCATTTATGGACCTGCCCCATATCAAGCTTTCTAAAAACATACTTGTGAAGAAATCTGGACTTGAACTTCTTTAAAAAAGAAGAAATTATAATCCGCAAGGAAAAAAACAAACCTAATAAGTGTTTACAGAGGTCAACAAATCCTGGGGTCGAATAAAAAAAAAGTACCTTGACGACTAGTTTTCTTTCAGAATAAAAATCTCTCAGAGGCCATTTTATGTTGAATTTTTCTGTAAAGATTGAGGAATAATTTACCTGGCCATTAAAATTCTTTCCTGAGTCTTAAGGTTGTACGATTTTCGTCGGTCTCTTACTTTTTGCTTATTTACTTATGTAGGAAATGGAGCAGTTTTTGTATGTGTGTGTGCGTGCGTTTACTGTTGGTGAGAGTTCTGTAGAAATATGAATTGTATTTCGAAACGGTAAATTTACGATGCAGAAGATACTAAGGATATAAAAAAAAACATATGTATAGTTTCTGAGCATAACGGCAACGTGCTTAAAAAATGGAAAATATCTTAAAAATTGACTACCAACTCATTAAAAAATAAATAAAAGACGAAGTCTTCTTAGCAACAGGGGTGATTGTGTTCCGGTATTTTACCAGATTTCCGGTATTTTTATGATCGATTCTGGTATTTTCATGTTCGAAAATACCGGAAATAAAATATTTTTAATTATGCTATTGTCTTCCCACCTTCGGTTATTTTTTTTATTTTTCGAATTTTCGGTGATTTTCCGATAATTACTAATAATATTCATCGAACAAAAATGTTAAGATGCCATTTTTTTTTGACTAAAAACTATTTGAAACTATTCGAATGTATGAAATGTGTCTTGTTTGTTTATGAAAGGCAATTTATTATTGAATACGTATAATTATAAAATTAGATGTGCTTAAATAATAGAGTCCTTGGTTTTTTGGAAAAAAGCACCCCCCCCCCTCCCACACACACATTTTCTCTTCAAAACTTTCCGGTATTTTTTCATGAACTCACAATCACCCCTGTAGCAAGTCAGAGCAAATTTTTCTCTTCAAACCATTCGAAAACAATTAAATAAAAAAAGCCTAACTTTAGAAACAATTATGAAGACTAATTGAATGCACGCAAGTCGTGAGGGAGGATGTCATAAGTGTAATATTTGATCACAAGCGCTCTGCTCTAAGAATCAAAGATGGAGCCAAATTCTCTGCTCCCCAGTGGTGAGCAGAACTAAATTTATTAGTCGCCACTCCTTTTTCTCTAGTCATCACTTTCTTCTTTCAAAAGAAAAAAAAGGAGTTGAACAGCAAGTTAGCTTTTGAACTACTAATTCAGTATATTAAAAAAATCAAATGTTTTCTTACTACTCAAAATTTGATATTCACTTTCTATCATAATTTCACTTTTCGATAACTTATCAACTAAGAACAAAAAATATCTTTAAATATCTCAATGGGGGTGGAGGCCGGTTGACGAATGATACTTTTAACTTCCGCGTTCTTTTATTTAGTCGCCGAGTGGCGACCACTAACCTTCATTTTTAGTTCCTTCTTTCAATTTTTCGAAATTAAAGGCACAAAACTCGGGTTTAAGCTATTTTTAATTGTAATGAGGGGAGTCATGACCTTCCCCCTAAATCCGCGCTTGGTTGCACGCCTTCTAGTTGTGCCTTTGATTTACTAAAACAACAATCCATTAAAGCGTGCGGCGTTAGTGTAATGAAAAATGCTTGCTATATTCTTCTCAAATTGTAAAAGTGCATTATGGCAAAAAGTTCTGCAAACATTTATCTTACTTTTGAAGAACTGGTATTATAGCAAATAGGAATATACTCGCCATATTCAAATAAATAAGATAACCTTTTTGTGGAATTAAACAAATACTTTAGCTGATTGAAAACGATTGCGTTGAATAATCAAACAAAAAAGTTTTTCAAAAGTAAAAAAATACACATCAGATATTTACTTGTGTATTATATGTTTACGGAGATCGGTGCTTTCTATAATTATGAAGTTAAATCCCAGATTTTTTTCTTCCACGGATTATATTAACCTTGAAATTTAAACTTGCACTTGATGGGATGGTTTCAATTTTCACTTCCTGTATTATACAGCTACACCCTTGTGCAAATTAATTGAAACAAAATATTTTTTTCATGACTTTAAAATTATCCCTTTATTCTTCACCGATTATGCTAAAATTAGTAAAAATATGGATGAGATACTTAAATCCTTTACCTATCATCAATTTCCACTAATCAGAAGCTTATCTACTGATCAAGAGCACCTTATTGTACCGATCGGCCAGTCAATCGGTTTATGAAGAAACAGCTTCTGACCCCACCAATGAAGAAAAAGCGCTATTTGTGGGTGTTAAAATATAAGAATTGGGCAGTTAAAACATGGAGGAAAGGACAATTTAGTGACAAAATTCGTTTCATTATCCAAGGACAACAAACTCAAGACGTAAGGAGATTTTCAGGTGAAAGAATTCAGGTTTGCCACATGAAAATAATTGTAAATCTCCCTAAAAAGATATTTTGGGGTTGTCAAGGTTACAATGGGGTTGGTTCCTTGAAGAATGTTGATAGTATGATGTATTCTGAGAAATCTATTGCTATTCTAGAAATAAAATGCTTTACCAGTGTTGAAGGAACGATACCCACCTGGAACGGTGTTTTTCCAGCAGGATTTAGCCACTTGCCATGCGTCCAAATGACCAAGAAATTCATGTCTGAGAACCAAATTGAGACATCTAAATAGCCTGAGCTCTCCTGATATCAATCCAATCGTGAATCTTTGGGCTATATGCAAAAATCGACTATTGCATGAGGACTGTTCAACTATGGAGAAGCTAATCACTGCGTTATATTTGGAAGATTTCCAGATAGTTAAATTTGGAAGATTTCCAGATAACATATTTAAATAATATTATTTTATCCATTACGGACGTATTTCGTAGGATACCTAAGTTACAGAGCCAAAAAACCATCCTATAAGCAGGCAATACACCAACTGCTCGTTTATTTCATCCATGCAATGCAGTTTCGTGCTCTTTGGCACTCGTCAGTATGGAATAGGAATTAAACGAGCTGGAGGCAAAAATCCTGTTATAGAGCAAAAAGAGCCAACAAAAACTGGTATCTAATGTGAAATTAGAACACCAGCGAGTGATCGCACTTGGTACGGTACAACTCGAAAATTTTGAGGCAAAGCTCGGATACAAAGCAGTAAGTAACCACCCCTAAGCCAGGGTTCAGGCAGAAACATGCAATACACCACCAACTCGTTGATTCCATCCATGAACTGCAGTTTCGAGCTTTTGGCACTCTTCAGCATGGAATAGGAATTAAACGAACTGGAGGCAAAAATCCTTGGCCAAGAACAAATTGGTGCCAATCAGACGGCAAATGCAAATTCTATTGGTTAACTTTTTTTTTTTTTTCCATATTGAATCCCCAAAAGTCACATAGCAGCAAACCTTTTGCCAACCTGTTTGTTTACTTCCAGTCTATCTATTCCGTGAACGAACTTTAATAATAAAAGTCTTTGAGAAACAGAACCGTGAGTTTCGATATCGATCGAGGCAGTTTTAGTCGGTGAAAAAATAAGACACCGATTCTTCGAATTTTAAAGGCTCCCTACTCCGACTTAATTATCCCAAAATCAGTCGGACACCATAGCTCTGATATTAATCCCTCCTCTTAAAACGAAAAAAATTAAATAGTCTACGGGCATTTCTGACTGAAAAAAAAAAGCAGTTCACGGAGCTAACGTAGTTAGCCAAACAGCAAATGTTTACAAATAAAAAAATATTTGAGTAACATAACCATAATTACCTATATAAATGAATAAATCTTCTCAAAATTAAAAAGCATAAATTGTGTGGTTGCCTGACAACTGGAGTTCAAGGGATCACTGCAGTTTAAGGGGTTTTAATTGTTATAGTATCATAACATTCACTAATAAAAAAAATATTTCAGAAGCCTTAAGTATCAAAACAATTACCTTCTCTTATAGCTGAAAAAAAAAAAAAATCCTTCCTGCCTTATTGAAAATAAATTGCAATTTATGAGGTAAATAAAAATTTCAACTTATTGCGTATGAAAGAGAGGCCATAAAATCTTTGATATGTTAGTTTTTTCGTTTTCATTTTAAATTTTTAACTGACTTCAAGGAACAATAGTAGAGAATGATAGATCTTATTTCTTAGAGCGATAATACGGCATTTAGATTTTATACGATAGAAAAACTTGAGGCGGAAATAATGGCTGTATTGTTACCATTTTCTTACTAGCAATGCTTATTCTTTATGGCGTTAATCCTTATTCCGACTTCATTTGGAGACGATTAAGATTAGGTTTTAATAGTAGCTAACAGTGGAATTTAGTTTCTAAAAATGGATTATATATCCTTAAGATATTCGGGAAAGATTGCTTTTACTTTTTGAAACAGCATGTAAAAGAATAATAACTGATCTGTATTTGGGGATTCAAGATTGTAAAAAAATCGGCATGACTTCTAACAGTTTTTGACCACTACTTAGATAGGGGCGACCGGGGTAATAAGAGACGCAGTCAAAAAAAAAAAAAAAAAAAAACTTAGACAGCTTTAAAAACATGTAAAATAAAGTACCATATGTATCCTTTACTACAATACACTTATTTAAAAGTTTATAACATGTTTTGAATTTTTTTTTCATACAGTGAAAAAAACTTTCACATTGAACTCACTTTAAAAGTTCGTGACTTTTTTTCGTTTTTATTATTTTTATTTTGTAGATGAGGTGTTTGGGAGTTATTTATGTGTAAACTTCTGACCAAGACTATAACTATTGGTGTACTTGCAATACACCGCCAACTCGGCTATTTCGATCCATGGACTGCAGTTTCGAGCTTATTATGCTCTCATCAGCATGGAATACGAAAGTAGTCGAGTTGGATGCAAAAATCCTCTTAAAAAGCAAAGAGAGCTAAAAAAAACTGGCAGCTAATGTGAAATTGGAATAGGATTTTTGCCTCCAACTCGACTACTTTCGTATTCCATGCTGATGAGAGCATAATAAGCTCGAAACTGCAGTCCATGGATCGAAATAGCGGAGTTGGCGGTGTATTACATGTTTCTGCCTTAGCCCTTGCTTAGGGGCGGTTTCTCACTGCTTTATTGGTGTACTATTTTTTGAAACCTTGAAAGCTTTCTTTATTTACAGGTTGTGAGTCAGTCTCTTATTACCTCATTTTTATTTTTTGTGGGGGAAATTAGAAACAGGTGTCTCTTATTACCCAATACTAACAAATGTGTTTGTTTTAGGTCATACAATGAGTTTGATGATTTAAATGAACATTACTATTGATGTTTTGAGTACTGGAATAATAAAGAACTTTAACAATGCCTAGGAACTTATGACCGCTAGAATTCATAACCCTTACTTATCTATTATACCTAGAACTTCACTGACGAGTGACTATGTAAAGTAAAATTCCTAAAAAAGAGCTCCAGGGATACTATTTTCCACGTCACGAAGACATAAAAGTGGTTCCTGAAACATTTATGTTCTACGGCACTGTTTATTTGAAAGGGAATGGACCGTTTCATTTTAAGGGCGAAATTTCGAAAATACTTCTGATTTATAAAACAATTAAAGAAAGCTACTAAGAGACCTAAAGTGTAGCTCTAAATAGAGCCAGAACTAGTTAACCATGAGTTTACCTAGTGTTAGTCTAAGTTTAGCAAGTTCATAGAATAGTGTTTTTTTTTCAACGTAGCCTAAATTTAAAATCAACTTTACTCAATATAGTAGACAATATTTAGATGTAATAAATGTACGATTTTGTGTGTAGAATGTCTGTAAGTTACTTATAACTTCATTAGATAATAAATAGCCTAAGTTCATATATACTTAGGGTCTAGCAAAAAATCTCTAATAACACAAAGACACGTTTTTACATATTTTTAACTATACATTAGGGAACTTTTAAAGTATTTTCTGGTCACTTAAAAAAATATATATTGATGTTTTTGGTCAATCTGTAGGTATATTTAGAACAATCATTAAGTTTAATATTCTATTATTAAGGACATAGTATTATAAGAAACGAATTTCACAAACACCTTTGTAAACATTAATTTTTAAGAAAAAATTATTTTCAACTGATGAAAATGTCGAAAATTGAAAAATATTGACTGATTCAGACTTGTTTGTAGATGTCTCTCATTACCTCACATGATTTTACTTTGATATATTTGAAGAATTGCAGCCTTAGTCTCTTATTACTCCACATAGGGTTATTAGAGACAAGAATTTATTGAATTAAAAAAAAAAAAATTACCAAAATATTTAAATTAAATTATCTCCTAAAAATCAAGAGGAGTCCATTTAAACCAGTTAATATGAGGTATTTGTTTTAAGTTATTTGGAATATAAGCGTAAATGTTACTATTATTTTTCTTTTTGTCAGTTATTACCCCTTTTGTCTTTTATTGCCCGAGTCTCCCCTACAATTTCGACTTCTTTCATAATCCTACTTCAATAAACAAGTAAGGCACTATTTTAGATGGTCCCTGTTATAGATATCAGGATAATAATGAAGTTTAGTTTCTACACTTGCAGTAACACAGTGGGCTCTGTTAATTGAATTAGTGGTTAATTGAATCAGCCGCTTTAATAATTAAAATCTCCAAAAACAGTGTAAATCTGTTTTACTAAATTATCTGCTTTGTTGAATCAGCCGTTTTTAGATATCAAAAATGTTTAGAATAAACGTGAATCATATAAGCGGCGGTCCCTGTAATGAGAATGATGTTTAAAATTGCTAAAAGCTAAAATTATTATAAAAATACTCGCATTTGAGAACGTTGTTAATGTAAGTTTAGATTTGTGACTAGGTTTACAAGCGGTGATTGTCTCGAAAGATTTCGCTATAATGAATAAAATAATAAGTTTGTGCTTCAAAAAACAGAAAATCTAGTGCAACAAAAAATTTGTAAATAGTTATACTCACGTGTTTTGGCTTTATAAGGAACGCCTGTTGCATTGCAAAGAGCTACAAGTTTGTGAAGGAAAGAGCATTCGACCATGATTAAAGCTTTTTGGCGAATGCATTTTATATCCGTAAACTCACATATTTTTACATTGGAAGAGAGGCTCCCTTTAATCCCGAAACGCGTATCTGATTTTTTTTTTTTTTTTTTTGCACGTATCACGTTTTTGTTTTGATATTTTAACAGAAAATCATATATTTTATTCATTTCTTACTGAAACGAAGATTCTTATTGAAACGAGAATAACGTGTTAAAACTAAAGATTGTGCTTTACTATCATTATTTTAAACTCAGTTCTGTGATTTCAGTATGTTGGTATTTGTGTTCGTACAAACTTAATGCGTAATCTTTCATGGCGTGATAATTGCAGAGTTAGTCATCTCAAGGTTACTTAAGGTTCCGTTGTTTAGTGAAGCACTATAATCTTTTTGCAGCCTTCATGGCGGGATCCAGTATTACAACCTCTATTTGATGGCGTATTTAACCTTCAAACGTTTTTTACTGCGAGTATGTTAATTTGATCAAATGCATAAGTGTCGACACTAAGTGATTATGGGATCAAATTTATAAGTCTCTCTTTTTACGCTGTTATTATTTTTCTTCTTTTCTTTTGGTAAAATGGCCTTTTGCACTTTTTGTAGAGGAAGTATTTGCGTCAAACGCAGTTAAGGCTACTGTGGACAAATAAAATTGATTTTTTTCAATTATTGATTTATATGTCTAAAACTTTGTGTGCTTGTATTATTGTGTATTTACGACATCTAAAAGCATAAAAAACACAAATTAGTACAAAAACAATGAATACTTTTTTTTTTAATTTCAAATTTAAATATTTTTTAAACAAAATTTCAAAATGTTCCAGGCGTCACATTTTTTTTAAACTTTGAATTTCCACTTAATTTCCAATCATTAGGCATGATGACACAAAACAATGCATTATATGCAATGTTTTATGAGATAGTTTATAAAAGATAAAACAAAAAATTTCAGTTAAAAAAATCATATAACTTTTCATTTTCAGCCATCTTTTATAAACTAGCACATAAAACATTGCATGTAATGCATTGTTTTATGCAATCATGCCTAATAATTGGAAATTAAGTGGAAATTCAATGTTGGAAAAAAAATTGCGACGCCTGGAACATTTTGAAATTTTGTTAAAAAAGTATTTAAATTTGAAATTTGAAAAAAAGTATTCACTTTTTTTGCACTAATTTGTGTTTTTTATGCTTTTAGATGTAGTAAATATACAATAATACAAGCACACAAAGTTTTAGACATATAAATCAATAATTGAAAAAATCAATTTTATTTGTCCACAGTAGCCTAAGAAGACACCTGTAGTTAAACGAAAAATGATCAAATGAGCTTTATGCTAAAAAAAAATTGAAATTAAAAACCAACGTAAATGAAGCACAAATTAGGTAGAAAGTACAGCAAATAGCTATTTCAAGGCTACAATTCAGCCTCTTCAGCAGTTCAAAAAACTCAGCACACAACATGAAAGCTGTGAGAGAACCGGTAGTAGTCAGCCTTCAAAATTTTCCCAGTTAGCACAAATAATCTTTAAACGTTTTATAAACATTTTTAAGCGGTTGTTACAACGCTAATAACCATTTTACAACCTTTAAAAAACGAAGTATGCTACTTGGGGTTTTGTTTGAACACATATTGCAAAACTGAATACAGTAGTTTTACAGCCCGAAGGTAAATTCTGGCTGCGCTTGAGCATCAGAACATCTCTAAAGTATAATTTCCGAAAAGGTGCTTATCAAAACAACGATCCTCTGCTATACTGCACCAATACACGGTGCATGTAAATGCTGATCCGGCCTTCAGGGACCAAAGGTAGGCTAAAACAGCATTTTTGGGGACTTATGTTTCGAAAATTTTGTCCCTCCTCCCTCTTTATGCTAAAAAATGACCCATGACCCCCTTTTTTCCGAAATGAACCCTCCTTACATTAGAAGCTAGATCTGCCCTTGGTAAATGCAGTCAAATTATCTTATAACGAGTCCTGATTGAATGAGAACCAGGCACTAACGAGGAAATCAGAAATACTTGTTGGTACAATGCTGACATTATTGGAGCATAACCAGGCCCGTCATTTCAAACTTTTCCAGGGGGATCAAAGAGTGTGTACTCAATGTGAATGACACCAAAAAACGGCAAAAACCATGTCCACTTTCGTGTAAATACATTGATTTCCCAAAGTCGGGGGGCTGACCCCCCCCCCCCTAAATAACGTGCCTGAGCATAACCCGCTCACATTTGTGGACGATTCCTAGTCCATTTGTTCTCGTTGTAAACGAGTTCGACTGTATAAATAAGATTTATCAAAAAACTGAAACTGTCGTAATTCATGAAATCAAACGTGTCGTAATTCTTAGCGCTTAGAAGTCCTCCTCTTGCTCATTTGTTAGTAGACAAAAAAGGTCAACGAAACGAGAACAAAGCTCATCTGCCACCACTGGAACAGTCACAGAAGTATATTCACCTAAAAAGTAGACCAAAATAGTTCCTCCTTGCTTCATGTACAAGTGAGGAGCTGCCATAAAAAAGCCATTCGGTTAAGATATTCATCATTTTTCGCCCCACCAGCAAGACAAAAGGAATAAAACTTAATTAATGGTGCCGCCCATTAACCTGCTTGAAATGTTCTTTCCCGCTCAAAGCAGAAGGTGAAGAAACGAGATGGCAGTTCGACATTGTTGCACGCGAGTCTTGGACTGCATCCAAACCAAAGCTTCCTTCTTGGATAACAGCAAAACTGAACTCATTACAAGACGCTAATAACAAATAAATGACGTGTTACAAAATTAGACAAGTTAAAATGGATGAAATTGTATAGTTGATGCCTCGTTATTGGGCGTAGCCCATGAACTGCTTTGTTAGAAATCAATACATTTCTATCAATCGAAAAAGGCATTGTTGATGTGGATACGCTTATTAGTTTTTCTTTCAAAAATAAGAGAATGGAGTTAATTCAAAGGTAAATAAATTGAAATATCTTATTTTAATCGAATTTCTCTTTTGCGCCTCATTCCTAATGTAGCCATCCGTCCTTTTTTTGAACGGGACAGTTTCGTTTTCAAGTGTTCTGTTCCGTTGTCCCTTTCACACTGAGATGCCCCGTTTACTGAACTGATAGGTCGGAGCACTGAATGCTTCCACCAAAAGCCGCTGAGTGGAGCCTTTTAAGCAATTTCATACCAATTGATTAAATCATGTCAAACTATTAAATATATTTTATGATTGCCCGGGCTTTTAATGCATTCATAGAATGGATATTTTCGCTTATAATTAATTTCTGGGCTAATGGCAAAGCACGGTTGCAAATCACAATTTTTTAAGCAATGTTGATTTTAAAAGTAAGTTGTATGAAGTTCTGCCGAAATTTTCATATTTTAATCTAATATCAGTACAAGTGTACTTTAGCAAATCTGGACATTAAAATGTTTCAGCAATTCTTCTCTTTTGACTGTTCTTTTCTATTTTTGTCTGTCATAAATTATTCTTAAAAACCTTTTTTCTTTTTTTAAATATGCACGTGCAAATGCCATGCCTAAAAGTATGTGTCTCGTTTTGAGGGGAAAAATAAACGGATACCTTAGATATAACGAGTGGTTAATGCATAAAATGTAACTCACACTTGAGTTCTAAAAGACTAAAAACTGTTCCTGAGGTCAGCATTCTAAATCCAAGAATGGCAAGCTCTGAATCTTCTGACACGAACCATCTACGAGTGTGCAGTACTCAGAAAGAGAACAATGTACTCATTGTGTTGGGTTAATGATAGGATGCTTCTGATCAATACGAGATTTTGTAAGTGTTTCTAATATGTTTGTCATGTCATAACTTGAACCGGGGTATTGTTTTAAATCTTTTAAAATTCGTCTCTTGAGTCGATTCAAGTTGTTAAATGCAATTGCTTTGTGTGCAACAGCTTATTTTACTCGATGTTTCGAAGCTTTCGTGATTCGTTTAAAATTTAGAGGTCTAGAGAATGTTCGTGAAAGGTTTGTGTATTTTTGTTTAATACATTTTGAAGTGAATGTAACGAATAAATGTTTTGCTTGAAAAGTCAAATCCTTGTGTAAACCCAAAAATTTTCTCCGTTTCGACGAATAATGGAAATGATAGGAGCAAGTAATTTTGAAAGAGCGTTTTTTGTGCATGTGTATTTACCAGAATTCGATTGTTATTTCGAAGGGGATGACAGATATGATTACAATATGAAAAAAAAAATAGCCAGAATTTCCCCCTGGAAGTAAAGGGTCAAACATAGTTCCACGTCTATTTAAATTATCATTACTGGGATTGAAAATATGAATTAAAACTAAAAAGTTTTGAAAAGGTTTACTTTGGAGGAGCGGCCTCAAAATTTGCCGCATTTAGAAATACATAATTTTTACAAGGCATGAAACTGCTTCTTGACATTTTTAGAGGACTGGAAATATGAAAGCAGTATAAAACCAATAACAGTTTATTATTATTATTTTTATTAATGTATTTTATTTATTTATTTTTGTATGGAATTGATCACCAACTTTCTAAGGATGAATTGGAACGCATGTGACAGGGAAAGAAGAGTATATCTATTTTAGTTCGTCTATTAAAAAATATTATGATAACAGAGGGTCGAACCACACACAAAATTGGTTTACTTTGCTACCATTTACAAAATTTCGTATCTAAAATCCTTCTTGAATAAATATTTCATTTGTAAAAAAAAAGAAAGCTTTCATAACTTTTAGCTCAATTTACTCACCTCAAAAAGAAACATTTGTAAAAAGAAAAAAAAATTCTTAAGTTTTTAAAATCTTTCCCCTACAAAAAAAAAAAAAAAAAAAAAAAAAAAAATTCATCTGATTCTAATAAACGAGCAGTTAAAAAAGAGCGAAAAAGATGCAAGCAACTTCGATAGAACTTTTAGGGGCGATTCTCTGTAAACTCGTCATTCTTCACTCGAAATCATGGTTCTCATGGTTTTTTGAAATGTTCGTATAATTATAATACTATTGCTCAGAAAATGAATCTATTACTTTGGTTTGAAAGAGGGCCAATTGAAGTTTATGTTTTTCTGATAAATCATGATAGGGGGTTACTCCCCTGTCTAGTATAACTAGGCAGGGGACTGTGCTAGGTAGCTGTATTTTTGCCCTTTGTAGCGTAATATCTGCAAAACTATTGGAACATAATTAGTTTCAAGACTACCTATAAATTTAGGCAGAAATCGTGGACATAATAACTAATATGTTTCATATTTAAACTAATTGCCATTAATAAAATCACTTCCCAGAGGACTGTTTTCGCAACGATCACGATGCATACTTTCAGCACAAATGTGGCTCTCGAACTAAACAAAGTGGCGTTTCAACACCGTTCACGGCGATTTCGTCAAATTCACACTGATTACTTTAAACTTCATGCCAAAAAGAATTTGCAAAAGTTATAGATTTTTCGTATTACAGCTTTGAATTTGTTGCAGGGGACTGTTCGAAAAAACTCTGGACAGAATTTACTTGACAATTTTAAGTTCTAGAAATACGTAATTATACTTTATTTCATAAGAAAAATATAGCTTCATTATTCTACTTTTAGATATTAATTGCCAAATTTATGTAGTGTTAATAGGTTTTTTGAAATACTATCTTTAACAGTTAAACTATGGGATTCGGACAGTCAGGGGACTGTGTTTTTGGTGCTTAGATAATTTCTAGAAAAAAAAATTAAATTGTTATCGCTCCAAATACAATTGGCCCACAAAGTATTAATGCTTTTCTTGTATTAAGAGCGATAATTACTTAATTACACTTTATTATTTTTAAAATACTTGGTCCGGACAGCCAATTACCAGTTTACAGAGAATCGCCCTTAGATAGTTTTTACAAAATTAAAAAAAGTTTTTAAGGGCCTGAAATCAATGTTTAAAAGTTAAAGATTTTTAGGGTCCGTACTCAAATTTTCCTTTGTAAAAACTTTAACTCATTAATAACATCAATTTATGACGTTCATCATTTCACTCAACTGTTCCTTAGTAAAATTTTCTTTGAGATTTCGCAGTTGACGTAACGCAACGTCTGGCAGCAAGTTGGTGGTATCTATTATATTTTTTCTTTTTACACCCCGAAGCAAAGACATCGTTTTAAAATTTTAGAAAAGTGATTGCCTAAGATACTTCTCCCATCCGAACAAAGCAGATTTCTTAAAGCAAGCCAGAAAATCTATTTATAATCGCCATACTTAATTTCTGTTCTCTTATCAAGTTTTCGAAACTGCTGTTAACATCTAGATGACAAATTTAGTGCAAACATTCGGAGCGATGTCGATAAGCTCGCAAATAAGTGAGAAAGAGAAGCTCCCGGATCTCTCTTTTGATCAGAAAGTAACTCATTCAAAGCTTGAAATAAGATCGATGAATAGAAAAAAACAATTGCGACGTTCAAAATAAAACGGAAGTTTTGTAAGTTTTGGTGTCCTTTTATATGGGACAGTATTTTTCAAAAAGATGAAAAGAAAATGTTCACACAAAGCTCTTGAACTTAAAAAAAGATGTAAATGTCAAATATAACTTTCTAACTTTCATTATTTTTTCATTAAAAGAGAGAGAACGAAGAAGGAGGATGAAATTAAAAGGAAAGAATAATGCACTTGGAACTAGTAATCCAGTGTTGGAAGATTTAAAAAAAAAAAAGAAATCTAATAATCTCTCATTTTTCTAACGAGTATTTCATTGGAATATTGACTAGAATTTTCGTATATTTTAGGTTTCTTCTATCAAAAAGTGTTTCAAAAAAAAAAAAAAAAAAGACAAGAGATTCCAACAAAAAAAAAAAGAAAAAGAAAGAAAAAATATATAGATTTTTTTTTTTTTTTTTTCAAGAAGCAATATGCATTTCTAAATTTCGGAATTTCTTTACTTCACAACAATCATAATGTGTGAAATTTTAACTCGATAATGTCTATCCAAAGTTATTACGAAATTCCCCATGAACAGTCAGTAAGTTCAAAATCGAAACCTTCGTAAGGGGGATTTGATTACGCATTTCATATTTTTAAGCTAAGCGCTGTTGATCTGTGATAGTCAGAGATCGTCCTCAAGCGAGAGCATACATAATCGATGAATGAATGGCTTAATACAGAATTAATTATTTCAAATGAAGGAGTGGTTGTTGTCAAACTAAACATAAGCGAAGAATTTTTCTGTTTTTATATCTACTAACAAAAAGACACTAAACATTGTCTCAGAGCAAGAGGCATTAGATTTATGGGCACCGACCGATTTAGGATGTGGCAGCCATAAATCACCTTTTAGTGCGCTTGGAACAGAAGACGAGAGATGCTGTAATAAAATCCTATTTGAGTTTTATTTTAAAAAGTAAATTCATTATCCTACATAAGTGAAAGAAATTGCTTGTAAAGAAACACTCATTTACTCAAAACAAATAAAGAAAAGGTCTTACAGATTAATTACATCATTTTAACTGTTAAACTGGATTTTTTAACAAAGCGATTCCTCGATGGCCATAATGAGCCAAATGAATAGTGCGCTTTTTACTTTATAAAATACTAAGTTACTGAAACAATGCAAAATTAAGACAACTTTTTCCCTTGGTCAACTTTGAGCAGAAATAAATTTTTTATCACTAAAGCAGATATGAGAAGAATTGTGATATTTATCGAGAAATTGAAATTTCTTGATTGATAGGGAACAAAAAGGGTGTTTTTGAAAAGGCAAAGCTTCACGAAACAAAGCAAATCTAAGCAACTTTTCCCAAAATTTCCTTGCTCGACTTAGTACGGCAGTGAATTTGTTGTATTGCCAAAGCGGTGCTGAGATCAGTCGTGATTCAATCAAGAAACTAATTCTTTGACTGATAAGGATAAATAACAAAATGGGTGCTATTGACTATATAAAATGTAAGGTTACTGAGATACAGTAAATCGAAGCTACTTTTTCCAGTTTCCAATGGTCCCTTACTCAGCTTTGTACACAAGTCAATTTTTCATTGCTAAGCGGATATGAGATGACCCATAATTCTTATCATGAAATTGAAATTTATTTATTGATAAGAGTAAATAACAAAATAAATGCATTTAAACTATCTGAAATACAAAATCAAACTAACTTTTCTCGAAATCAGAGTTGGATTCTTATCTCCCCCTGTTGATTGAAGTTCTGTTAAATGTCGAATCTCGTATATGTAAGCATTTTTTAATTAGCGAAACTTAGCTACAGCAATTGATCTGGTAGTAACACTTACTCAAATGAATTAATGGCTGAAATGCCATCAATTTTATGGGGGGAAACTTGAAATATATTCCCGTTACATGCCAGGGTTAGCTTAGCTAATTGGTCAAAGTAACCGATTTAATTTAAATGATTACAAGCTTCGAACACAAATCAATAAAAATAATTAGCTCACAAACGAGATTCGTAATTGAGAATCGAGATATGCATTTTTTTTAAATGGTGCTTGAAATTTTAACAATAGTGCAGCGTGTAGTAAACGTTTGTGCAAGAAATCAAATACAACGCAAAACCAACCTGTAAGCATATTAATTTTCTATATCAGTTATGTTGGATTTGCTTCGCGTTTAAAGTTCCCAATTCTTCAAGTGGGGATTAATTATTAACACTGACTCTATTGAAATAAATATGGTTAAGTAGAATTTCCCCAGAATAAAATTGTTCATATCCTTATTTCAATTCTAGTTAGTCACCAGTTTTGTTCGGACAAGTTCCAATGCCTCTTTTGTATGATCCATTGACGATCGGAATGTTATCCCAATTTACTTCCTGAGGTAATTTCGTGACCTTGAGCACAACACCACTCCATCGTAAATACCTGTTTAGAGAAAGAGATTCTCTACCTTTTGTCTGAAAGGATTAACGTCAAATGGCTATTGCACCGTTTGTCCTGTTACTCTTTCTGCAGCCACTTTCTCATTGGTAGATGCTAGACAAGTGAATCAGATAATCTTATTTTTTGCCTTTCCCCAACCAGTTCAATCGCTGAGCTCGTCAATCGTCAGTTCCAGCTTGGATAACAAAGTTGGATTTAATTGAGCTCTTGTTGAAGGTAAGTTTTGACCCTGATTTCAATCGACTCTTACTCTTGTGCCAGAGATTTGAATTTATACATGAATAGGGAACTGCATTTATCTCATTCGAAAAGAATTTCATTTATTGATTGATATTTCTCATAAAATTCCTGTGCTTGTCGCCAATATAACATAAAAGATTTGTTGACTGTGGGCATGATATTTTAGTAAATGTACAATGGCACCTTTGCAGCATGTACTACATTGTGTGTAGTAGCGATTATTCGATGACTTAGATTTTTCTAAATGTAGCTTGTCGATTTTATTCCGCTGTTCCTGTTGTGTATTTTCCTTCTAGATTAACATGTTATAGCTTAAAAAATAATTTAATAACTAGAATTAATGCTTTTACTCCCTTAATATTTAAACAGCTTTTTAGCTTCATTAAATGTTTTTCTTTGTCTTTTTATTTTTAATTTTAAATTTTTTAAAGATATAATGTTTACTTCAATACTTATGAATACCTATTTATGTTTCTTGTGTTATAACTTTTCTTAGTTGCATATTTTCATTTATGATGAGTTTTGATTTTTTTAATACCATAACTTTTATTGACATGATCTCTTGACCCGGAATGTTGTAATTTTTGCATTTTTTTTCAATGATTATAATTTTTGCTTAAAGGTAAATAAGTATCAATTTCGCTTCCGATTGCATATTAATGAGGGATGAATTCTCGACTAAACGAGTGCCAAAGCATTTCTTCTTTTGAATACATAACTTTATATTGGCAGAGTATTTAGGCATTTTTTTTTTTTGAAAAAGCATTCAGTATTTTGGCTTCCTTTCTGGTGGTATAAAATATCCGATAAAGAGTAGACAGGTTCAGAGTTCTCCCCTTTCTCTTGAAAATAACGACATTCGAAAGCTGTTTTGTGTATTCGTTGGTTTAAAAAGGATAGCAATATGAGCGATCTGGTAGACACTAGCTTATTTTAAAACATTAAAAAACACTTATAATTGGAGAAAACGGGCCATATATAAGAGACAAAGTGACATATAAAAAGAAAACGGGCATTTTTTTTTTTTTTTTTTACCAAGCGATGAATGAAATATTATTCTCCGGACTAGCTGCCTTATTATTAACTCGGATTCAACTTTCACTTCATAAACCCCTTCTGAACTTTTTTTCCTGAAAGTTTTGAGTTTCTCACGTTTACGGATTTAATTTTTCTTTTTTTTAATTTTGCTGATTTTCAAATCATTTGTTAGTTGCTTCAAATTCTGATTTATTGACATCATATGTGCATAAATTATATTTCGTTTATAGCTTATGCATAAATACAAATTGATATTTTTTGCTTCTAATAATTTATCAATTAAATACTGTTTTGTACTTGCTTCCTTTTTTTAACCCCCTCCCCCCATTTCCATCTAAAACTGCAATATTCTGTGCGCTATAAATAGAATTTGGCTGATGCTCCTCCAAAAGATCTGTGTGTGGTTTTGTGACATATAATACTAAGATTTGAAATCAAAGTTTTCTGACAGCGGCGGTTTATTGATCGGATTGTTTTCACTCGGTACATTTAATGGTTTTTCAAATTATGTCAATCTGGAAAACTTTTTCTCGAGCTATAAATTGCCAAGATATTGAATTAGGGCATGAAAATAATGAAATTGGTCTATATTTGCTCAGAAACTTTAGCTTTTACAATGAAATGAGGAGTCATCGAACTTTTTTGAGGGAGGGGGTCAAAGGATAGAGGGAATAACAGATGACACTTTGAAATTTCTTTTTAGATCTCACGAGTACTGACCTTTTCGTCAAGAAGCCCAACACATTTTTATTTACTGTTGTCTTATATTTTCTGCACATCACATGAAAATTTTTAAGCGATTATTTCTTCCTGAAGCTGAAGAATAAAATACGAGGAAAAGTATTACGACCCTACTTGACTGAAAATTCTGTATTAAACACTTAAACGTTCATAAAAGTTGGAAGAAATATGTTGTTAACATCGAGTTTTCTGTGCTTTTAAACTGAATAAGTTCCTAAATAACTAAGTTTGATGCATTTTATTATGCTCAAAAGTACTTGAATGTAGGTCAATTGTCGTTAGAAATAATTATTTTTTCACGCAGTGTATATTTTCTTTTTCTTTCAAATGTTGTTTTGAAAGAAGGACGGACACTCGGATATAACTAGCCTGCGCATTATAGTGACCTTTTAACTAAAATAATAACGGGAACTCTCAGAAATGCAAGCTCAAATCTCACGAAATTTTCGTCGTATTTGACAAAATGGTTTTGTGAAAAATGCCCCAAGTAAATTTTTTGTCAAACTGATCCAAATGTCGTGAGATTTGAGCTTAAGTTTCTGGGCCTGGTGATAAAAGAATCGCCGTAAATGACGAAATTTTGTCTAACGATTATGAAGAATTCTTTAAAAGTGAGCCATGCATTTCTGAGAGTAAACCGATTGCTCTGTTGATTACTAGATTTAGATAAAAATACGAACAAGAAAAAATAAGCTCTGAGAACGAAGATTAAACGGCTGGAGGAATTTCAAACACATAAATCGTTCTCATCACAACAATTATTTTGAATATATAGGAGAATGAATGAATGGATGGATGCTATAAGAGGTTCCCTTGTTCTCAATCTGCTTGTGAAACGTTGCGAGTCAGGATATCCGCGTCATAACGAGTCATTAAGCAAACTTTAATTGGAGATAAGAGATGAATGAACCGTGCTGTTCTTATCATCAGAGATGAGGGAGCCTTCACAGATCCGTTAATTTAAACTACGTCAGCATTCTATTGTTTACTTTCGAATGAAAAACGGAAAGTTGAAAATTTTTGTGAATTTACTCGCTCATTTTTTTTTTTTTTTTTACTCTAATTTTGGTGAACATTAAAGCCGTTTAATGGCTGTAAAGCTTCTTAAAAGGGATTCTACTGCATTTTGTATTGTGATACGTAATAGTTCGTTCTATTCAAATACATAGAAATTTAAGCCAAATTTTTCAGGAACAAAGGGCAAATCGATAGGCAGAAATGTCACACCTGTGTAATGTTAAAAAGTCAGGAAACTTTTATGAAAAAGATTACTATAAAATGTAGTGTTTTTACAGTACAGAAAAGTTTTACAGGAAATTATACCATGAAAAAGAAATGATTACAGCGCCAACTGGTGTAGTGCGTAACGTACTAGGCGAAGCATGTATAGCACCACATTTCGCTCCTGATTTGCCCCATTTGGTGTTTACTGCCGTGCTAAGAGTAAAAGTGGTATCTGCAGTCGAGCTCAAACTGAGATATTATTCTTTAAAGTTTTGTGTCACCATGTATTTGATTCAAATGATACTTTTTCAGAATTTTTTCAAAAATATTTCCCGTTCTCAAACGACCATATAATGTTGCATTTTGTTAAAATACGTCACAGAGAACCACCCAGTGAAGCTAACTCAGTTTTGTTAAAGCATTGCAGATACGAATTTTGTGCTTAGCACGGCAGAATATTTACCCGTTCTGTCGGGTAACTGGCGCTGAATTTTGTTGGGTTACTTCCGTAGTCGCTTTACAAAGATATTCCAACTCAAATCCACGGCAATTACCCTATCCTATTACCCGAAACAGAGATCAACTTGCCGGAGCAGCACGATAGTGGGATTTAAAACTACGATTAAATTCATCTTTGTTAAACCGCAAGTAATTATTTCGATGTAGATGTTTCTCATGTGATTAGTCAGCGAACAAAAAGTTATATTGTATGAAGGCAAAATGCAATTAAATACATATTAACCCTCAACTGGCGTGGGGATATTTTCTTTTCTTATTTCTCCCTTTCTTTTATCTTTTCTTTCTTTCTTTTTTTTTTTTTTATAACTTAAATCGTGAGGTGGGGTGTTTATAGTCGCAATATCATGTTTCTTGTACAATATTTCCAATTAGTAGCAATATTTCCAATGGTTTCTTTTATAATTACGCAACTGAAACCATTGTTAAATTTTAAAATATTTTTACTTGTAAGTAGCAATTTCACAAAGAAAAAAAATTGAACTTCGGCAAACAGAGTTACGGATAATCGAGATTTTTCTGAACTTCATTTGAGTGTTTTGAACCATCAAAATTGACTCGTGCTTGGACAGAGTTGATTCATTTTTCTTTTTCGATCATGACTTTCTCTATTTGAAAACTATGTTAGAACAAGTTTATACCCATGATTGTTGTTTCAACCAAACCGAACCCGAGTCGTATACTCTGAAGATTAAACAAAGTTGAAAATTTAATTGCATTCAGTAGTTTCTCGTGTTTTACGGGCTATAAAGGTAAGAATTCGAGGCTAGTTTCTCTGGGAGCTCCCAAGACGAAACGCGAAACAAGAGGTATCCAAGAAAAGATTGTTTTTTCTTCCCTGGAACTCGAATTACTTTCGTTTTGTCAGTCAAGTGAAACAGCGAACAATTGGATTTTTAATCAATTCGATTAATGACCTCGTTTAAAAATAAGCAGCAAACTAGTAATAATAATAATTTCAGATTTAAGCTAAAAACATTACCTTTTTTAAAAAATTAAATTTGATTTAATGATTTTACTTGGCCGTTTTTCTTCAATAAACATAATATTGCGAAATCGAGATTCCGTCTTTTCTTCGATCTGGTAAAAAGCACATTGCACTGAACTATACAAAATCGAATTTCCAATAAATCTTTGAATTCATTCTACTTGTTTTATTTCTTTGTTTCGATGTATTTGCTGGTTTTGTTATGAGAGGATAGGAAATTGTAATATGTGTTATTCGGTACATTATTGAATAAAACTAAGTGAGATTGGGGATCAAAACTTGCTTATGGATGGTGAGTATTATTTTTATCGGCCTTACTCATATTTCAATAGTATTACTGCTTCTACTGGCATAAAACTGAAGAAAAAGTCGTTATCTAAAACTAGTTAATAGTAATTATAAAATATGTTTAAAATTAAGTGTTAACTGTTTGTAAGTTATTGTGCTTTCTCGGGTCACTTAGAACTACAGCTCTAAACTAAGAATTTTTAATAGTAGCTCAAGTTGTGGCCACTTTTGAACTTTCGGTAGCCATTTTGAAAGCAGTGTACGGACAACCCAAAAAAGTAAATAATGTATTCTCTGTCAGTAAAATAAGAGATTATAATACTCTATAAAAACAATGAACAAAAGTTGAATATATTTTTTTAACTTAACGACACAAGCATACGAGTGGTCGCAAGTAGCGCGCTACAAGTAGCGAAACTACTGTAGTAGCTAAATTTTTTTAGTAGTTTCTAGTGCAACGCACTACTTTTTTAAAAAAAGTAAAGTAGTGAGTAGCGCGATACAAAAAAATAGTAGTTTGTAGCGATTTCTGGAAACTACTTTTAAATTAAAAAAAAGTAATAATAAATGAAAAATAAAAAAAAAAAAAAAAAAACAGAAGGGATCAAAACAAGGTTTAATTAACTCTGACTGGTGCAAATCTTGCACGAGTACAGCAGCGGACGCAATGAGAAATAAGAATCATAAAAATATGAGCTGATCCTTAGATACATCATTTTGACGAAATTTCTATCTGTTTAAAGTCATTGGTTTATTTGGTATCATAATTTTTATATTCCTTCAAATAATTTTCACGTTCCTAAATATTCCCTGGCAAGGAATTAAAAAAAATTGAAGGTTGAATTCTTTCAATCATTTAAATTTTAAACCCTTTCTTGTGGCGAATATTCGTAAAAATTGTAAAAAAAAAAGTCTAAAAAGGACAAATTTTAGCAAAAAAAAAAGAAAGGAACAAAAATGAAAAGTAACAAATAAATTAAAAGACAATGCTTAGTTCTATTACGTATTCAAATGAGTTACTTTATTAATGTAAACCACTTTACGAATGTTTTCGGTCAATCCTCAAACGGTATATGCTTTTTATTTAATTATTCTTTAAAAAGTAGCGAAGTAGTGACTACAATTCAAAAGTAGTTTGTAGTCGCTACAGTTCAAAGAAATGTAGTTTTTCCAAACAAAAATATTTTTAAATATGAAGTGAGGAAAAATTAATCCACTGGTTCAAAGTTCCCTTAGTAATGGATCTTCACTTTGCAAGACGTTCGTTGAGTACGTTGTGAAACGCTCTTCAACAATCCTTGAGTGACAAATACTTTCCACTTACTTGGCAAGTAATCTTCTTGCTGACAACTGCCGTTTAGAGGACTTGACAGTAGCATTTACTAACACAAAAGATAACCCCATCGCGCTGCTTGCGAACAAGTCTTTTTGAAAATCCGTGGCAGGGTTGGGTCGACGCGTCTGCTGCCGATGTTAAATTGGAGGAAAAACGGGCCCATCCGCCAAATGACAATGAATCGCTATTCGTTACTAGGGATGCACCGATAAGCAAATTGGCCGATTACCGATTAATCGGCTGTTGATAATCGGTCGATTAATCGGCTAAGCCGATTAATGATAAGGATAATTGTTTTTCTGCTACCAATTTCACCATCACTGTTTTTTATCTCTTATACAATTCCAAGTTTAGTAATAGTAAGTAATTTTTTTCTGGGAGAAGATTTTTTTCCATTTTCCTAGTTTTCACAAAATAATTTCAATATTTTATCAAATTTCTTAGAACCAATTTTCATATTAGTGTCAATAATATTATTAACACAGTGTTAGTTACGTTAATTGGAAATAAAAACTTATAAAAAAAGGAGGGGTGGGGGAGTGTGTGGTGAACACTCCAGTTTAGGAGTAATTCATATATTTTAGTAATCAGTTGTAATTTAATTCAATACTTTTATTCTTTGAAAATTAGAGGTTATCTGAAAGCACTGTGCTAAGGAGAAAATTATCGTCACATGAAAAATGTTGCATCATTGTCTATGTATATTTATTCAAAGTAGGAGAATTCATTAAAAAAAAACTTTATATCAACTGCGAGGATTATTATTACTGTTAATAAAATTATTCATCATAGTTTCCTATTGAAAATATACTTTAAAGAATAATATCTGAAAAATATTTTTCAGCCGATTAATCGGCCCGGTTTTGCCGATTATTAATAATCGGCAAAGTGGCCGATGAATCGGTACTGCCGATTAATCGGTGCATCCCTATTCGTTACAATTGTTTTTACAGTTTAATAATACTGGAAGCAAAGGTTCCAGTTTAAAACTGTAAAGAATAGTAATAAACTGTAAAACTAGCTATGTTACAGTTTATTACCTTGAAATTAGCTATATCATACTGTAAAAACAACAGTATCAATACTAGCAGCAGAGGTTCCAGTTTAAAACTGTAAAACGCACATTGATAACTGAAACTAGCAATTTTATAAACTATTAATTTCAGTTTACTGCTGTAAAATTAGTAATTTTACAATTTATTACAATAAAATTAGCTGCATTTGCTGTGAAAACAACATCTATTTCTTGCAGTGTAGGATGGTTTTCGAAAAGAAAAGAAAAAAAAATGACGGAATAAAAAAACAACCCAACTTTTCTAGATCTTCATAACTGAAAGTAAATACGTTAAATTTAAAAAAAAAAACCGTAAAGAATGTCTAAGTTACGAATTTAATATTACTCACCTTGGCGACTACTGAAAAAAAAGGACCTCGACGACTACTTTTTTCGAAACAAGAGTCTTTGAGAAGACCTTTTGCACTGAATTTGCTTGCATACTCGAAGAAATAATTTGTCCAAAAATTTTCCATGCTTCCTAAGAATTTATAGTTTTTGTCGGTCTTTGTTCTTTTATCATATTTGACAAATTGTTCAATTAACTTGTTTGCAGTGCACTAATTGTTTAGACTACGTTTTTTTAATTTGAATAATTGAAAGTAAATTCGTTGATTTGAAAATAAATAACGTATGTCTAAATGTAATATGTAAATGTCCAAGATGTAAGTTTAAGGTTACTTACCTTGGCGACTACTTTTTTTAGAACAAGTCTTTGAGAAGCCCTTTTACACTGAATTTGTCTATATGCTCGGAGAAATATAATTAGTCTAAAAATTGTCCATGCGTCCTAAAAATTTATAGTTTTTGTCGATCTCTGTTCATTAATCGTATTCAACAAATTGTACAATTAATTGGTTTGAGTGCATTAATTGTTTAGACTACATATTTTTTTTAACTCTTTCTCCGTAACATAAGTAATAAAATATAGGAATCGACGTGAAAAACACAGATCGTTGATCCATTTTGGGGTTAAACTTTTTTGACAAAGATTTCATTGTTGGCTTACAGAAAACTGAAAACTATAAATAACTCTACAAATATGATGCTGCTTGAAGCATTCCGCACCTCAAATCCAAATTCCGAGCTGTAATTTAAAGTCTATTTTTAGATTAACAAGCAGATCCCCGGTCTTGACGACATATCAACTTAAAAAGTTTTTCTTTTTTCTTCTTTTCAGATTGTATTTTGGAATTTCCTGTTTTCTTTCTTTCTTTTTCCGAGGGGGTTTTGGGGATGAAACAGCTGGTGCGGGCTAGTGATAACTTTGTTGGATGCGGATCATTTGAATCACTTTACTAATGTGCATGAAGTATTAGAACACATACACTGCAAAAAATAGATGTAGTTTTTACAGTATAATCCAGCTAATTTTATAATAATTTTACAGTAATAAATTGTAAAACTGCTAATTTTACAGTAGTAAACTAAAAAATTGCTAGTTTACAGTAATAAACTGTAAAATTGCTACGTGTGCATTTTAGAGTTTTAAGTTGGAACTTCTGCTTCCAGTATTATGCTGTTGTTTTTACAGTATAATACAGTTAATTTTATGGTAAATAGACTGTAATATTTCTCGTTTTACAGTAATAAACTGTAAAATAGCTAGTATTACAGTTTATTATTGTGCTTTTACAGTTTTAAACTAGAACGTCGGCTGCCAGTATCATACTCTAAAAACAACAGTTTATTTTTTTGCAGCGTAGAGTTTCAACACCAGAACGTGTCTAAGACTACTCAGCCGTGCTAAGCGCAAAAGTCGTATCTGCAAACGAGCTCAAAATGAATTTAAAGTTTTTGCGTCTCAATGTATTTGATTCAGATGTACCGTAAAGTCGGGTTACTTGGACCCTAAGGGGTTACTTCAGCCCATTACAGTAAAATGATAAAATCTAGGTTTGGTACTTATTAGTTGAAGACTTGCACGTAGTTCCTCGTTTCTCCTCTAGGTAGAAGCACTCTGCAGTCTATGCTAGTACCAAACCCAGATTTTATCTTTTTACTGTGGGCTCAAGTAACCTCCTTGTGGGTCCAAGTAACCCGACTTTACTGTAACATGTAACTTCATCAGATATTTTTTTTTAATATTTCCCGTGAACAAACGACCATAAAACATTTTATTTAGGTGAAATATGTGACAAAGGACCACCCGGTGACTGTAACTCAAATTTGATAAAAAGTGCAGATATTCTTTTGTGCTTAGCACGGCAGTTACTTGCTTTTCGAAAATGATTTTGAATGCAGCAGAACCTCAATTATCCGAAACTCTTTTAACCGGAGCCTCATTTAACCGACAGCGATCTATTTAAATTGTATTTATTAATTAATTTTTTCATGTAAACAATATCACTTCAAAGTCACCGGAAGCAGCCATTTCTACCGCAGACATTGTCCATGCATTTCTCTAGCTTGAGTGTATTTTTTTTTTCTTTTTCTGCTCAAACCCGTGTGGGAGAAGTTTTATTGCACTAGAGTTTTCAATATTTTTATTTTTAAGATTTAAAAATTAAATAACAGTTAATGCTTGTCTTAAAATGCGATAATTAAAATGTTGCGATTTAGAAACGGCTATTGACTGCTAAACTAGCAAGAATGTCGAAAAAGAAATTGATGAAAAAAAACCCCGAAGATGACTTAATCAGCTTTTTCACCAATAAAAAAATCAATCATTAAAAAATTCCTTAACTCTTTTGACGTGATGCAATATTTTTCAAAAACTTTTTAAGTTCCCTCGCGAAAGCTATTTTCAATCAATCAACGGTTTCTATTACGTTTCCTTCGCAAACGAGATGTGAAATTTATTCACGAACTCAGTTGCTACAAAAATAATTTTAACGATTACCACTTCGTCAAATTATTAAACAAGAATTCCTACCTCAGCAAGAGAAAATTCAATAAGATACCCTTTAAAGACTAACATTTTCTTCTTTCCATTTTAACGAGTAAAATACCACTTTACAGAGAAACTGGCTAAATTAAAGCTCATCAAAACATGCTTTATTATTCATCAGACATAGTTTTGCTTTCTCTGCACTTGAGGTTTCAACAACCATTTAGCCCATCAGCGTGTTTAATCATCGGATTTTACTCATTAATTAATCTTGTAGCTTCCGAACTGCAATCAATATCCCTCCGTTTTTTTCACATTAAGCTAAAAACAAGATTCAAGATTATAAACCATTACGCGAGCGATTTAACTCCATTTGGTCGCTATTCATTTTTAAATGCGCCTAGAAAGTAGTGCCGATTTCGCAAACCTCTTTTTAATAGTTTTCCCTGAAGATTCTTTTTTTTTTTTTTTTTGAGATGGGATGAGAGTCTATACAAATCACGTTTTCGTGGCTATTAAGCGTGCGTGGAAATCACGATTTGGGAAAGGGCACGGTTGTGGGATTTTATTCAAAGAAAAAGACAATGATAGTTTCTGAATGTGAGTTCATATCAATCAGAACTTTGCAAGGGGTCTTCTGGGATAATGTATGAAAACCCTTAATTATCCCTTAAAATTTCATGATTCCGAGAGGACAAAAATTGTGGTAATTTGATGGTGCGTTATCTTGTTATAGTTTATCAATATTTTTCAAAATTAAACCGTTTATTAATACTAATAAAATGATCTATACTGCCGTGCTAAGCGTAAAAGTGGTATCTGCAGTTGAGCTCAAACTGAGATATTACTCTTTAAAGTTTTATGTCACCATGTATTTGATTCAGATGAAACTTTTTCAGAATTTTTTAAAAAATATTTCCTGTTCTCAAATGACCATATCATTTTGTATTTGGATAAAATAAATCACAAAGAGCCACCTGATGACGATAACTCAATTTTGTTGACCCTTTCTGGGCAACATTTACCTGAGGAAACAATTTTTTCCTTCCAAATCTCAATCAAGTGAGACCACAGGAAGCACACCTACCTATTTTTTAAAGACTTACTGCTACCGGCAGATACGAATGTGACAAAAATATCACAATGTTCTATTGTGGAATAAATCACTTAGCAACTGAGGCAAACTGATTGTGGAGGTATGTGCCGAATTCGGCACACCTGACGTTGAAGGGTTAAAAAGTGCATATACGACTTTTGTGCCTAGCACGGCAGTGTACTGCCATGCTAAGCAGAAAAGTGGTACCTGCAGCTGAACTCAAAATGAGAAATCACTTTATAAAGTTTTATGCCTCCATGTATTTATTTCATTTAGATGCCACTTTTTCAGAAATTTATTTTAATATTTCCGTCCACAAAAGACCATAAAACAAGGTATTTATGTTATGAATGTACCTGGTGACAATAATTCAATTTTGATAAAAAGTGCAGATAAGATTTTTGTGCGCAGCACTCCAGTCTTATATCATTTTTTTAATGCGCATTTGTTATACTATTATTATTTTTTTTTCTAACCTCGGTTTTTCCGGCATACCGGAAAAGACCCAAAAAGGGTTATTGAAAATCTGGTGACCCTCGAATTTTGCGGCATGCGGAGTAATACGGTATGAATTTATCAAAGCAGACACGGTTATTTAGAGAAGGTGAAATCTCGACATTCCTTGAAGCAAAGTGGTAAAGACAATATTAATGAAGCACAAGAATTGAAATAACATTCCATAGCCAGGGCTGGGGTCAGACTGATTTTGATGTAAAGGAATCAGAGTAGCATTAAAGCTCTAAGGGTCGGGAGTCGGCAAGGGCGGATCCAGAATTTATCAAGGGACGGACGATTACTTTATATTTATACTATGCGTACTGGTTTCCAAATATTGATCACGCAGGTTTCGGACTTCAATTCCGAAACATTTCCGGGGGAGAATCCCAAACCTTCGCCTCCTAACTTCATTAAAACTGTATCAAACTGCGTTTTTAGAACTTCAATATCAAAAAATGACCGATGAAGGGTCCCCCAAGGGAGGGGTGATCGCCCCTTCCTTGTATCCGTCTGAGGTTGGTCTTTTCCCCTTAGAGTTTTCGGAGTTGAAGTTGGTGAAGTCGGTTGAAGCGCGAGCCAGAAGGCATATGAAATGTCAAAACATTTTATTATTTTCTAAATAGCATGGAAAATATTGAGCGCAGGAATTGACAACGCTCGACGATAACCGAATGAACATATATATATATTTTACGTTGTTGACGAAATTTTTTTTCAAAAAGTGGAGGAATCCAAATTAAGAGCACCTTTTTAAAATATCGTTTTTCTCACTTTTTAATACATTCATAAATATTATTTACTTTTTAAAAAATGAATGAGACTTTGATATTCCTGCACAGTTAAATCAAGCATGATTTATGACTGATTAGGCTGTTTTATTTTAAATATTAACGAAGTTGTTGGAAGAAAACAAATCAAGGGCCCGACTTTGATACATTTCTTTTAGTTTTTCAGTATTTAAAATTTTCTGAAAGATAATAAATATGTGATATTGGCATATCTTCGTCTCTTATTTGACACTTAAGGGAAAAAGTATTGTGTCTTTTCTATTTGAAGAGGTCAGGCGATAGAAACCCCAAAAAATGTCTTCGAATATTACAAAAGGAAGGAACGGAAGTCTTATCTCTAGACACCGATTCTCTTCAGAAAATAAATAAAATCGCGCGATTCCACATTTCACGTTTATAGCCTCTGAGTTCATATCGTGACTAAACTGTACGACTTAATGCAAATAAATTATATGATCATTGTAATTTCTAAAATATTATTAAATTATAGTAATTTGAGCGTTTTGTATAAATATACTGTTCACAAGAATTAACAAAGCGAATAAAAACATACATTTTTAAAATGCACTACTTTACGATTATACAAAAAAGGTAATCATTTGGAAATGTAAAAAGAAGTAAAAAGTTGCAATTCATGAATTATATAAGAAGAGAAAAGAGGAGTTTGTTTGGAAAAAAAAATTCTAAAATTTGAAAATCAGCAAATTAATTTTTAAAGAAAATCGCGAATTTGAGGAAAGTGTTGAAAAACATTCATTTTTGATATGCATTCGACATCAAATCCACGCTATTAAAATGCTTAAATATATATTTCAAAGATAAATAATAACCTTACACTTGAGCAAAAAAAAAAAAAAAATCTTCTGATTTTTTTTTGTTTCATTCGTTACGCTTTTTACCTGAAGCGACAATGAACATAAGAGGAGGAATCGTTTAAAGTTAGGATATAAGTTTATTTTCGTAGGTTATTTTCCCTCGCCGAGCCGGGAGGAAAAAAAGAGAGAGAGAAACTTGAAACATGTTTCATATGTTCATGTTAGGTGACACAATTTCTTTTTTCAGCTATATATTTTTTCTTCTTTTGTGAAAGATATTTATATACACAGTAACGTGTTTAGATTTTCCCGCTTTTTTTTTTTGAAGAAATTTAGATCGCTAAATATAGGGTACAACTGTAGTTAAATAGTAGGTTTTAGCAGCAAACGTTTCGAAAAATAGAAAAGTGCTGTTTTCCAGTTTGTTGAAGAAGAGATCGTTAAAGCGCTTTAAAACATATGCTTGAAACGTATCCGTCTGTAATTCTCTTTTTTTTATCGTTTCATTTTCGCAAAAAATGGTTTCTAAACTGCCATTTAAAGACGTTTTCGAAAAGTTTTGTAACTGGAAACATTTTAAAGTAAAAAATATAATTTTCGTACTAAAATCATCAGTTTAATGTTACTTCTTGAAATGGGCTCTTATTTATAAATAATCAAATGAGTAAATAAAAGAGCATTTAATTATAGCTAGAAGTTAAGTTAACGTCTGCTGTTATGTAAGTCCTTCTAAATGTTGCGGGAATAGACTGTAAAAAAGTAATTTAACTCAAAAGCTATGATGAACGAACAGTAAACTTAAATTTAAAAAAATCTTTAATGCATTTTTACATTAGATAGCTAACACATGCGAAGCATTTGCAATTGACAGAAGGAATGCAAAACCACGTTTTTTTGAGTAATTTTTTGAATATAACATGAAAAATGTGAATTGCTCCTTTGTTTTCCGCTGATAGCGGTGAAAAAAAAACTTTAAAATGATGTCTTACTTTTGAAGTTGGATGAAATACAGTCAAACCCCGCTATAATGAACCCTCAACGGACCGACTTGAGTGATCGTTATAACCGAGGGTTCGCTATATCCGAATTGCCGAAAATAGTTGGAATTCGGTAATATGCTATAATAATGAACATCATAATCGCATATGACTTCATTTTGTCAATGTTTTCAGTCACAAAAAAAAAAAAAAACTGTCCACGGTTTCTCTTTCTGCTTTTTGCAATTTCTTACAACCGTTTATGTTTTTCGCCACTTTTTTAGGATCGTTATAGCCGATTTTTCAGACTTTGTGGATCGTTATAGGCGTACAAATTTGCATTACTGACACAGAGTTTTAGATCGGACCAATGAAAAGGTTCACTATAACCGGGGGTTCGCTATATCCCGGGTTCGCTATAGAGGGGTTCGACTGTATTACTAAAATTATGCAGTACACGCAAAACTAAATAAATAAAGAAACATACTTCCCAACTCCACTGTTTTTAACGGGACCGATGCATCGGCATTAATACTTGATGTCTTGCAAATAAACTAAAAAAGGGGTAGATATGTATACACGTAAGGATTGCTATGATCCCCCCCCCCCCAAGAGGAAATCCTGGCTGCGCCTAGTGCAGGCCCGTCATTTCAAGTTTTTCCAGGGGGGGGGGGCTTAGGGTAAAAACACAATACAATTTCACCAGAAAACAACAAAAACCAAGCCCACTTATATGTAAATACATTGATTTCTCAAAGTCGGGGGGGGGGGGGGCAAATGCCCCCTGCCCCCCCCCCCCAATTACGGGCCTGGTCTAGGGGTCTAGTTTAGTATCAGGGCACGCAGTGACATACGACCTCAGCATATTAGCTGTTGTAGACATAAAATCTTATTTTAATATTTATTTACATTTGAAGAAAAACAGATTTTATTTTTTTAAAGAAAAGATCACGTCTACAGCCTCTGCGGCACCATTTAAAATTGTGGTTAATGACCTAATTTTTTTTTCTGGTGTTAGTTTTAAACCAGATGTAAAAAAATGAGGGGGTAAGACTTAAGAAAAAATAAAGACCACCCTACAGTGGCATAGCAAACCGAATAAATTTCTCTCTCAGGGCGTTTTTAAATTCCGACAAGCACTAAGTAATCGCTGTAGAGTACTAAAAAAATGCGAGCTCGGTTCCTCAGTTGTAATGAAAAATGTTCTAAAGCTTCCTGCTATGGAGGCCTGAGTGCTCGACGAAAGCTATAAGCTGAGTGACATAGTGATTTTCAGATGATGTATCACTGTTCAGTGCCACGATAAATTTTCTTCCTTTGGAATTCAGACTAGGACTGACGGGCGTCGTCGCTTTAAAGTTCAAGAGCCACGGATAACAAATAGTTGGAAATGTCTTATAGGCTCTGATTATAGTTTTTGAATGAATTCGTGGGGCAGACAAGGGGAAATTTTTAGATTTGTGATTTAGGTGTGGCTTTTAGCCTAATCCATGGGCACACAGTGTGATGAGAATTGATGTTGCTGAGACTGCTGTAAAGTGGGAAAATATTCTAACGACCATTTGCTGCACGCTGCTTTTTATGCGACCCCTCCCCTTAGAAGATAATAATAAAATTTTGAATTTTTGTAATATTTTTTTCCTTCACATTATTCTTCGTTTAGTCAGCTATTATTTTGAAATGAAAATTGGTCTGTTGTCAAGGGTGACTACAGTGTGAATGCGGCTGTAATCATTAACTATGTGTGCGGGAGAAAAGCACGGCAAGGAATCTGACAGAGTTTATGACTATAAAATTTATCAATCGCAAAGGAAAATACAAAGAATTAGAAAGAAAACAGTTAAAACTTTCATCTCATAAAAAAATCCGTTTAACAAATCGATTGTAAAATACGTCTTTTAAAGTATCTTTACGAGGGTTGTTTTTTTTTTTTTTCCAGCCTATATAAAATAGGCAAATCGTAAAATCGCAAATCGGCATGAACTAATTTGAAGTCCTTACTTCCAGAACCCAGCCACAATCAAACGGAAGTACTAGATATTTTTCATAAATCCTCACCAAACTGCCCTAACCCTTAAAGGGGCCCGATTGACCTCTCTCTTTGTTATTGTCTTTCCGACCAATCTTATAAATTCATTTTTCATTTTTATATATGTACTAGATCTCATTAAAATTCTGTCGGGTTCTTTGTCGATAATGTAAGAGTCACGAAGCCTATTAGAACAAAGGCTCAAGCCAACTAACCTGCCGCAGCTTTCACTCTGTGATTATTAATGGTGACACTTCTCTTTATGTGGCACCTACTCAACAAATCATTCACATAGTGTCGATTCTCTCCTGGCTGGTAACTCAGATTAAGTGCCAACTCGGGTCAGGACCTTGAAAGCTCACTTAAAACCCACTCACCTGTGCTAAGAATGATTTTCCCGTTTTCTAATACGAAATAGCTTCCGAATTATCTTTTGAAACCACAGTAGCCTTTCGCTAAATTCATTAGTCTCGAAAATCCGAGTCTCAAAAGTCCAGGGTTCCGGTTTATCCGAGGTGTTTTAATGACAATTTAAAGTATACATTTAATAGTTAAAGAGATGATTTGCACCAAAATCTGAAAAAAGAACATTTTGAAATTGCAAAATTTCGTTTTGTACATACAGTAAAGAAATTAGTGTATTTTTTATTGGTTCTCTATTTAATGTTGTGCCATCAAGTATCAATTGATTAGGTATAATCTATTTAGAAAGGACACAAAAAAATTATCTTTGTCAGAAGAAGGAGAAAATGACGTGTCCCAGCTTCAAATTGCTAGAGTTTTAAATGTGATTTAAAATTAAACTGAAATGTAACAACAAAATAAATGACACTGCACTACACAAAAGATGCTTCTGACACCATTTCTGCAGATTATTACGCAAATGAAAAAAAAAAAAAATGTCCCCCCAAAACACTATTATTTATCCATGTCCCTAGATTTTCTATGTTTCGAATTGTCCACTCTGTTACAAGCCTTTTGGAAATAAAATAAACAATTGCATTCAATCTGAATGCAATTGAATTATGTAGTCAACAACCAGGGTGAGCCTAATTCTTTTCTTATGGTAGTTAATTTAACCTGTTGGGTGTCCACTCTGTTACAGTCGATTTCATGATGAAAAAAAAATAGATTTTTTCTTGAAATCGCAGACAGACTTACAGTTTTAGTCTGTTTATTCCACTTTATGCTTGTTCTGTGATTTTAACCTTTCTTTGCGATTATAATAATATTTTTAAAGGCTTATTTGTCCACTCTATTACACAAAGTGTTCAAAATATTTAAAATCATTTCATAAATGAGTCCTGTACTAGTTATTTACACTTCATTATACACAAATAAATGGAAACTCAATAAAAAAAAATATGATTAGTTGGTGGAAATTATTTGAATTGATAATCATATATGTAAAGAGTTTCAGAAATGATTTGTACCATTTTCGCTGGAATGACCCATATATTTAGATATGTTTTGGAAATAATAATTTGATGCATAAAACAACTTGAAATTAAGTTTTACACCCGAATGTTGAATGAAAAGTATTGAGCTTCTCCCGCTAAAAGAATTTTCCCGATAATTCGAGCTTTCAATAATTCGAGGTAGTATGAGTCCCACCCAACTACCTCGGATTTCGAGACTACTGTATATCGCTTGTTGGAAGAGAGAAAGAGAAAAAAATGCGATGTAATTGAAGGGATTAAAATTAACTAGTCAATAAATTTACTAGTGCATCTGTAAAATTTTAATTTATTTATATCCCACGAGTCCATCAAAGTGCTTCACTTCAGTGACCTGAATTTTGAATTAAAAATTCTTAATTATTTTTACATGATGCGTTATTTTTGATTTGTTGTTACAGTAGAACTAAAATTATCCAAACTCTTACTATCTGAATCGCTGATTATCAGAATTTCATCATAAATCAAGTCGGAAACGTACTGCTGTTCACAAAATAATGATTCTGTCTGCGCGAGCTAGTGCCCCTCCTTCCGCGAAACTTTTGAAACAGCTAACTTTGGCCGAGATGTTTAACAACCATTGATTTTTATTTACAATACCGCATGTACATTTTGTACTAATGTACAGCACTTTTAAATGCACTTAGCATGAAAAGATTCTTAACAAAAGGAAAAGTTACCTTTCCATTTGATTAATTAAAATCGCTTTTCCTTTAAAATTATTTTTAACGGTTCATCCACAAATGATGACATTCATTGAAAATGGGGTCATGAAGTTGTGACAGTTTGTGCTAGTGTAAAAAGAAGCATGACATCAAGCGCTGTTTTTTTTTAAATCACAATATGCTCAGTGGGACATAATTAATGGACAGCTTCGAAGTATATTGCTCGATCAACAAATGTGATTTATTTTATCACACACACTCACAATTGAAAGTTTATAGTATCAAGATATTTCATTTATTATTATTTTATTATAAGGCACATTGATTCATCTTTAATTTACTGTTGTCGTGAAATTTGATGTACATACTCCCATAGAATGGAAGGAGCAAAGACTAAAAGACTAAATTCCATTTATAGAGGAATCTAGTGAACAACTTAGTGTCCAACAATAGGGCATATTGTTAAGGTCTGTGGGAAGAATGCGGCCTACCTTCGAATACTCGCTTTCCCTCAAGAGGCACTGAGGCCCTACAAAGGGTACGGGGGAGACAACATTTACAAAGATCTTTCTATAAATTTTATGCCCTTGCCATGTGGGAAAAAAATATCCTTTCGTAGTCAGATAATTTCATTGATACTTTTACGGTGGTTGCGAATATCAGTGATCAGCGTAGCGCGTGTTTTGTGAATTGGATTGTATAATGGGCTCCGGTTTATTGAATCAGCCGCTGTAACGAATCAAATCGTCAAAAACAACAAAATTCTGCTTTACTGAAGTAGCCTCTTTATTAAATCAGCCATTTTATGCAATCAAAACTGTTTGGAATAAACGTGATTCATATAAGCGGAGATCATTGTGCTTAAATAAATAAAAAAAAATGAATAAGTCAGACTTTTGATTAACCGGCTTCATCGGTACTGTCCTGGACTGAGGGGTAATCCTGTTAAGCTTCCAGCAACCGTGGAAGGTAGCTGCTCTCCTCCTCTGATTAAAATTGACCCCACGATTAAAATTGGCACTTACCCCCCCCCCCCATGGGCGCCCACAATGGGGGTAATACGGGACTCAAGCCCCCCTCTTAGAAATTAGTATATTCCTTTCTTTCTTTTGCCTATTTTTTCGCCAAAAATGTACAAACATTTCTTCTTCAGTCATTACTGAATAAGTTATTAAAAATATCAACTTTTAACTCCTCTAATCTGCATTGAAATTGCTTTACATGGGAAAAATTCCTGCGAAACCATGTGCAGTGGCGGATCATGACATTTTGAGGCCCCAGGCACAGCCTGATACGGAGGCCCCCCTGATGCTACAACAAATAGAATAGTTCAATAATATGAACTATACAGAAAATATTTTTTTTTTTTTTTTTTTTGTGAGTCAAAAAGCTTTGGAGTTAGAGGAGATGATTTAAAAGAAAAACATCTGACAAAAAAAATATTCACAGTTAAAAAAAAAAAAAGAAAAAAAAATTGCCTTATATTTTTAAGTATTTTAGTCAATGGAGAGGGTGAGATCCGAGCCCCGATGTCTGGCATGTGGCATCTCGTAAAATCCTGGGCTTTATTACGAGTAAATATCAAAAATTAGTATTTTAAAATGACAGCGATAGATAATGAAACGAAATAGTTTTTATTTGTCAAATACTTCTTTAACAATAGATAAGTTCATGTGAAAACGAAATTATTCATAAAATTCGTTTTCAAATTGCCGCAATGATAATGCTAAGATAGGTTTTTCAAAGGAATCACGAAATTCTCGGAAGCCGCATATTTTTCACCTCGGGAGGGGGATGGGATCTCGAAAGCTGATGATTTGTAATAATAATTTCTTGCAACATTTTGTCAATGAGTTTTATTCCAGGTTCACAGAAACTTGCTTCAATTTTATTCCTAACATTTTTTTTGCACACACTTAATATTTTAAGTATAATTTTACAATTGCAAAAAAATTCATATTCGAGAGATCCATAATAAATTTCCGGTGAATTTAAATTGAAAACTGCTGTTGTTGTTCTAATTAATGCGGAGTATACTGCCAAAATGCTGCTCGGTATGATACAAGTTATTCAGTTATTCTAGCAAAACTTTAAACATGCATTTTATCAGAAAATAGATTGTTTTCACGAGTATTAAAAACAAAACAAAAACAAAACAAAAAAAAAAAAATGCTCTATGCTAAATTTTCGAACATAATATGTGGGGGGGGGGGGGTAGGGGTCAAGCAGCCTGAGGTTAAAGAGAACCCTGAAGCCTTATCAATTTGTTGATTTGGTATGGAATAAACCCATTGTATCTTTTATTTTTGGCGCTTGATTCAAAAATTATAGTTATTACAACTCTTGTTTTTAAAATTGTAATATGTTTAATTTCCTGCAGACAACACAGTCAATGAATAATTTTTAAGAATATTAAACTTACTTCGGAGAGATTTCTTTGCTTGAATTTTGCCTATTCTTCAAAATTTGACAGTTCTTGAGTTAAAATGCGATGCGTAACAAATGGTACAAGTTTTGACTTGGGAAATACTAGGCGGCTTTCGGAAATCACGTAATTGGTGGAAGAAATCTTCATTGATGCAAGGTTGGAGGTTGGAGCACAAAAAGAGCTCAAAGCGAAAATACTGTTGAGTTTCCAGACATTATAACAAAACGACGGTGTCCATGGCGCTTCTTTTTTTTATTTATTTGCTGGTATAAAATAGAAGCGACAAAAGGAAGCATTTGGCTATTCTGAAACAATCTCGAAAGATTGCTCATAAAAGCACCCCACTTTCTCTTCGTGTAGCTCTCAGTGTCAAGGTCAAAAAAGCTTTTGACAAAAGGAGGGAGTCTGAAAAGTGAGGGCGATAAACCACTTTGCTTAAGGTCTTAGAATCAAGCGTAGGTTTCTGATAAGCATCGGGCTGGTGGCTGGTCAGTGCATAACGGCGCAGGACAGGACAACGGCGACTGAAGAAAAAAAAGTGAATGGCTCTTTTTCGCTGGGGGGCCTTAGCTGAATGTTTCTTTTTCATTGCATGACTCATCTTGGATTACGCGTCTCGAGGCCTTGCAAAAAAAATCCCGGTGCTGTAGAGAGACCTCTCACGCTTATTGTCTCATTTTTCAACACGCTAGAGGTCTCAAGTTTTAAAGTTTTAAAATAATTTGTTTCTTTCCTCCACAATACTTTATCAAAACAAGCAACATATTTCATGCCTTTACATACTTTTAACATACATACTTTTACATACCTTGCATGCTTTTAACATACATACTTTTAACATACATACTTTTAACATACATACTTTTACAAACTTTACATGCTTTTAACCTTTACATCTCGTGAGTGGGGGAAGGGGGACAGACACATTCTATCGTAAAAAACATGTGTTATGGTGGCTGTTACCACGCGTAACTTGAATATTTAACAAAATAAGTTTGAGGCAAAAGGTAAACTTCGAAACCTGGACCCTATGTCCACTCCGCTGAGAAAACTGGACCTTATGCTATTGCTGTCCAAAAATGTGGACCTTCTGGCTCTCGGATTTTCTATCCCTCGAACCTTTTGGACGTGGATCTTTTGTTTGTGGACCTTTTAGTTTTGGACCTTTTGGCTTCGGACCTTATATCCGGATCCCTCAATGAATAGCCTACCAGGCAAGCCAACTAGGGCTCGGTTTATTTTCACACCTTTCTAAGGGGTCTCAATTTTTTTAAAGGTTTACACATAGCATTGAAGCTATACTAAAAATACGTGTATTTTTAAGGAAAAAAAACCGGTTTATTGAAAATTTCCTTAAACGAGTCTTTACTCATTTTGCTTGAATAGGATTGACCCTGTCGGCCTGTCGCAACTGTGAGGGTCCCCAATAACCCTCATGGGCCCAAAGGGGAAGCAAAAAATGAATATGATAAATAATTTACATAGTGCTAATATACAATGGGGCCCCAAAAATGCAATTTGACGGGCCCCCTTATCTGTAAATCAGCCACTGCATTCTGTCGTTGAATCTTCAGGAGGCCTCCAAAGTATTGTGGACCTAGGACCTCACTATTAGTAGTTCTGAGTTTTTGGCCTTATTTTTAAAGGCTTACGCATTAAAGCTATGCAAACAATACGTGTATTTTAAGAAAAATAATTTCAAACTAACTATTTGCTAATTGGAAAAAAACTTTCTTAAACGAGAACCTTTATTAATTCTGCCGGTATTGGCCTGATCATTTCGCAGCTGTGAGGGCCCCCATGACCATAGGGGCCCCGAAGGGGGCAACAAACTGTATTTTGACGGGCCCCCAAACCTGTAAATCAGCCACCGCATTTTTCCTTTAAATCTTCAGGGGGCCTCCAAATTATTTTGGGCCTTTTGCCTTTCTATTAGTTAGATAATAATAGCTTAATTGCAGGGCCCAATTAACTGGCAACAATCAGGGACTTTTCACACTGTGCTTAAAATCCCTGGCTAATTGCTAATTTGAGTTTTGATCACCTCCCATTAAAACTCGTGGTTTTCCATAACAAATTCTCAAATCCAAATATTTTGATTTTAAAAATTTGGCACTCTGCGGTTCCGAGGCCCCCTGCTTTGCTGGAGGCCCCAGGCTCGCGCCTCATGCGCCTATTGGGTGATCCGCTACTGACCATGTGGAAAATATTTGAGCTCCGCCCCCTTAAAATTTCGCATATGAGAGCTCATAAAACCCCCTGGTTCTGGGGGAAATAACGCATCTTTGCTTTCGCAATATGTAAATAATAAATGTTCGCTCTAACGGTGATCATATGCATGATTTCCAAGTGCTCGACAGACCGCGAAGGCATTCCAAATTGCTCAAGAAAACGAGAAACTGTTTGTATATTGCTGGAGCCTTATCGCCATCAAGACCTTCAATTACATCATTACCATAACTGCAAGGTTTCGTTCAGGGTTTTCTGACCTACAGAAAATAGACGTAGAGTTGATACAGGTTTCGGCGAAGCATATTTCATCTTGTTGTACCCGTTTCAGTGCGTGCGTTTGCAGGTCGTATGCTTGCGTATTATACTGTTATTTACACTAACATCTGGGGCGGTATCTGCCGAAAACTGAAAATCATGTTCCCTATTGCATAAATTACAGCTTGACGCTGTCAGTTGACGAATTTTCGGTATTAGTGACGAAAAATCTGAACAATTCAGGTAATTGTCAGCAAAAAAAGAAAGACCAGAGAGCTGAACAGATTACAAATGAGAAATAGTACGGGAATAAGGGAAAAAGTGAAATAGCCGAGCAAAGTGAAGTAGTAAAATAGTTTCATAGTTTGCTGCGCCACCTATCTAGCAATATTTTAACTAAGCTCCTAGACACCGAGTAGATTCCTGTCAGAAAATAAATCGTTCCGAATATCAACGAAAAAAATTGCACAAGTCATTTTCAAAATTTGATTCCTTTGTTGTAATATTCGTGATTTTTCAAAAATACTTCTTGTTATTGTAAATTTTTGTAATCATCATTTCAAGTGTTAAAATCTACTGATGTCCAGTGCAGTCCTTATTTAGTTTATATTTTTGGCATTTTTTTATTTTAATTGTTCAATATAATTTGTCAAGTGCATGTGGGGCAAAGTAAAACAGCTCATTATTAATTTATTCGCGTTCTTTTGCTTATTAATTCACTCTTTTCTTAATTTATTTATTAATTTTGTCATTCATTCTCCATTTTATTCACGCGTTTCTTTTTCTCGTATATTACTTAATTCATTCAATTGTTTATTCATTTATTCGTTTATGTTTTGATTAATAATTAATGTATTAGTTTATTTTCGCATTCATGTGATGACTGCAACTCATCCCGAAGAGCAAAATTATATCCTACAGTTGTCATTCTTCGTAGAATTATACCCTACTGATGTCATTTCCAAAATGATAGCTCACAATATTGAAAATGATAGAATTGTTCCAAGAAACGCTCTCAAAAATGATTAATTCTCCTCTTTCTGTGTCGAGAGACGTGGAACAGCTATTTAGCTCACTTTCCATGAACCGAAGGTCAACGGGGATTCCTTCTCTACACCTGAGTGAGAAAAAGAACAGCGACTTTAGTGAAGCGTAGCGAAACATCCTTCTGCGCAATTCCTTTCCTTCCCGCAGCCTTTCCAAAGAAGTGCATGACCAAGGCATTTAGCCTTAACATTTTTTTTATTATTATTCTTAATTTTTATGTATCGCATACATGTCCGGTGTCATGGCCAGGTTTCGATTTCAGGACGAGGCACGGGGATTATCATGGACATTATCGCGATGAATGTTCTTAAGAAATGGAGCTACCTTTGTGCAAAAAATAAATAGAGCGTGAAAATATTTGAATGTTTCTCACAAAAAGTGATGTATAAATAAAATGTGGTTGTCATCCACATTTTGTTTATACATTGGTGGTTTTCAATTTCAAGAAAAATAATAGTGATAATAAATAGTAAGTAAGAAATGGGGAAATAATTATCTTCATAAATAATTTTATTCTGCAGTGTTGGATTAGCTTCTTTTTACTTCCCTGGGTTTCAGTCTGCTTATGCGATATTAAAAATAGTGGCGGATTTACCATGTCACAGCTGCGAGGGGCCCCCACTACCATAGGGTTTCCAAAGGGGATACAAAAATGCATAACATAAACGTTTTACATTGTTCTGTGACCGGCAAAGGGGTTCCCAAACATGTACTGTGACAGGCCCTAATATTTGTAAATCCGCCACTGATTAAAGATGTGATCACATCATTTAGAAAAAGATCATACGTGCCTTTTCATTTTTTTTTTTTTTTTTTCATTCTTTGATTTCTTCCACTATCGAAAAAGCAAACGTGTTTCCTCAAAAACTTATCAGAAAAAACCTCAAAATTCAATGTGATTCAAAGGTTATTTAAGTGTTCTTTGCAAGTGTAAAAAAATGCGCAGTTTTAGAATGACAAAAACTTACTATAGCATAGCTAGTTTCCTTCATTAAGTATTTATATTTTTTAAATTTTTGTTCAGCATTTAAAAGAATACTTGAAAATTAAGTAAGTGATAAAAAAATATATATGCAGTTGACGCTCGATTTTCAATTTACGAATACGATTTTACAAACAGCTTACCAATCGCAAAATATCTTTTAGTGAAACAGTGCCGCTATTCGATTTTAATAACACTGTTATCGTTTGTCCCTAAACGTTTGAGCGTCAACTGTATGAAGCAGAGTTCCCGAAAGTGTGGTCCTCGGACATCCGGGGGTCCGCGAATCCATGCCAGAGGGTCCGCGGTGCTGTCCTGCTAAAACTTTAAAAAAAAAAAGTTGAAATTGAATCTAGGAGTAACAATATTTTTGCTCAAATCGAAAACAAATTTATAGAGAATAAAAAAAGTTCATGTGTTTACGTACACCTAAGGCGGAGACCCCCCCCCTCTCCCCCCAAACTCTCGATTTTAACTCATAATTGCGTGTGGAATAGATTTTTACTGCCGTAGCTCAAAATAATAATGCGAAGTTTTTAAAATAGATAAGATTTCTAAAAAATATACAGAACAACGAATAAATAAATTTGAAGGGGAACACAAAACGTAAAAACATATTAGGAAAAATAAATGAAACGCATTAAATCAAGTTTTTTTTCCAGAGGGGGCGGGGGGTAGTCCGCAAAGTTAATCATTTTTAGGAGGGGGTGTGGAAGTCTGGGAATCTCTCGTAGGGTAGACCGACCAGTGAATGAACACCTCGCATTTTTTCATGAAAAAATAAGGTTTTTAAACATTTTTCATAGGTGAATCGGTAGAAGTAACTCCTTTCTACACATTTACAGAAAGAAAATGACTAGAAAATGCTGCATTTGTGTCCACTGTTAGGGGTGTTCATTCACTTGATTTCGGCACTTTTTTTTGTTTCAACCCCCATAAAAACTCTCCCAGTTTTTTTTTTTTTCTGTATTACATATATCATATGAAGTGTTTTTACTGTCATGTGGCAAATGCTTCAATTTTAACCAATGCTTTGAATTTTTGAAATTGAAAATTCGCTTAAGTGGTCTATATAGTATGAAATTTCCAACAGAAGTTCTCGCAAGTTTTACTCTATTTTCCTTTTTTGCTTTCAGCTGTGGGCTCGCTGTCAGAGCAGCAACAAGTGCCTACCCCCACCTTCCTGAGCTCTGATGCGGAGAAGAGCCCGCTGTTCGCCACTTTCCCGCGCCCACCCTTCGTGGATCGTCTGCGCCAGTTGGCCTACGGACCCGCGCCCCCCGCCCTCATCCCCCACTGCAACTTAGCACCTGAAGCAGATGGTAGATCCTCCACCACGCACATCTATTGCCAGCCCCTTAAGGTAAGAGGAGCCTCTTTTCAAAAATCTCTTCCCACAACAGCTGTTCGCTCCCCTTCTAAAGGCAGACTATCTTAGCTACTTTTGATTTCTGTAGTAACCTATTTTGCTTATGTTGTATTTATTATTTAAACATATTTTAAGTACGACTCCTATTTTTTAACTAAATTAAACATCAAAGGAAACAGAAAGCAATTGTCTTTTCTATCAAATAAATTTGTACCTCACAACTAGAACGAACCAAGTCCAAAAATGGCGATTTTCACTTAATTACTGCATTATACGTAGAATCTTGTTCTGCATCGATTCGTGAAAATGTTATTCTATACAAGAAATCCTTCGCAATTCTAAAGTAGCATTAAAAGAGCTCGAGTCGCAGCCTTTGCATGAATCCGACAATCGTTTTCGCCCTCTCCTGATAGTCCGGGAGCCAGCGACAGATTTCGGTGACCAATTTCATGTCGGCTTATTTTCATTTCTGTAGTGGCTGAGTGGCTCACGGGGTACACTACTGAATATAATTTAAATATTTGGCACCACACTTTTGACTGATGTACCCAGTGGCGTACATAGCGTTCCCATAACGTGGGGGGAGGGGGGGGGGCAAGGGGTTTGAGGCCGCACAGTCCAGGAAAATAGCACTATGGGGAAAATATTTTTTATAGTTTAATAGGGTGGTTACAAACGTTGCAGGGGGCGCACCTAAGTTTATGTACGCTAATGGATAAACATGTAATATATTTTGTAAAACAAGCACACTGTAGTAATTTTCGATGAATTAATTACTATGAAATTCGAAATTCGTTTTTATTGAGTTCCACCACACAATAATGTGGTATTATTGCACATGCGAAAACGAAATTATAAGCTGCAGCTTAATATTTTAATCGAACAACAAGCGGGCAACTATAAAATGATTATAAAAATGTTGATTTGCTTGGACTAAACTTGATTTAGTTCAAAACTATAATAATCTTGTGCACGGATTCAGCCAATTCTCGCTGCAAAGGTTGCACATAGAACAGACTGATCTTCCAATTCGTAAGTCTCGGTATGTGCAATGAAGTCATTGGATTGATAGTTACAGACTTAGTCATTGATCAGACTATGCTGTAAGTAATTTATTTAAATATTCAATGCATATTTATAAAATAATAAGTGCTAGAGATGCGGGGATTGAATGCACCGATAATTTCCTGAACGGACAATAATCAAGGGCGGATCTAACTTTTGGTGTTCAGAAGGGGGTCATTTTCGGAAGAGAAATGTTCCAAGTGCAATTTTTGTGCGTATTTGGCAATTATTTTCGAAACATAAGTTCCAAAAATGCAGTTTTAAGCTATATTTGGTCGTTTAAGGGAGGGGGTCATGAGCCCACCCCCCTCTGGATCTTTGATAATCGGCGGATTTTTACTGATGAATCAGCAGACAAATTATTAATTAATTCTAAATAATGCACCTAAATGTTATTGTTTGAAAAATAGTAATAAACTAAAAGAAAACTTAAAAGGAAACGATATAAAAATTTCAAAAGCTATTTCAGAAAGATTTTTGAAAAATAGCTGACAACCTCTTATGAACAACTGTCAAATTCTGTAGAAATGCTCAGTTTAAATCAAAGTGGACTTATCAGTTGATAACTTGGATAGCAATTTTATTTACGAAACTTCTTATCTCTATATCTCTAGTTTCCCTACATGCTGATATTATGCTGTCTTTCATATTTTAATTCAACTATGTATTCCAATAATTTTGCGCTTTTTCAATTCGTTATGGGCAAAATAGTTGATGAAGTATTTTATATTCTTTAAAAAACCATTTAGGTCCCATCTTCAGACGAGTCCTGTACCAATGTAGATGGCTCTTTAGACAGAAACATGACATCCGTGATAAAAGTAAATTCAAATGTGGTTCCTATTGATATTAGTGGCAAATCCTTCAGCAGAATGGCCAGTTTTAGACGTTCCCTGATTCACGTAAGTCCATTTTCCAATTATTTCTGTTAATTAGGTTAACCTCATTATATCTCAACTTGATACATACCTTCCGTCGCTTATCAACTAGTCATCAGTAGAGTTTGTATTTTGACCGTTATACACTGCTCGACATTGAAAATGCAACACCAAGAAGGAGTGGTCAGAAATTGATGAAATTTGGTAAGAAGACAGAGACAGCATGGAACAATAAGTGATATTTATTTCAAAATAAATAAGCAAAATTTAGAGCGAGGACGGCGTCGGCTCAGTAAGAAGTAGGACCACCGCGGACAGCGATGCACGAAGAAACACGTCCAGGCATGGAGTCAATAAGCCTGCGGATGGTGTCCTGAGGGATGGCACTCCATTCCCTTTCAATCATTTGCCACAATTCGTCCTCTGAACGAGGCAGTGGCAGGTTCTGCAAACGGCGTCCAATCACGTCCCACACATGTTCGATTGGTGACAAGTCAGGAGAGTATGGTGGCCAGGAAAGCATCTGTACACCTCATAGAGCATGTTGGCTGATTCGAGCACTGTGAGGCCGGGCGTTATCCTGTTAAAAAATTGCATTTGGCAGACCCTAAAGGTAGGGGATTGCCACCGGCCGCAGTACATTATCTACATATCGTTGGGCCGTCATAGTGCCCCGAATACGGACTAGAGGTGATACGGAATTGTATGCAATAGCGCCCCAAACCATTATGTCACGTTGTCGCGCTGTGGGGCGTTCCACAGTTACTGCCGGATTCGATCTTTCTCCACGTCGACGCCACACACGTATGCGATGACTATCGCTGGACAAACAGAAGCGGGATTCATCTGAGAACACTACGGTTTGCCATTCTGCCATCCACGTCGCTCTGGTCCGGCACCATTCCAAACGTTGGAGTCTGTGCTGTGAGGTCAATGGCAGTCTTCTTAGCGGGCGCCGTGATTGCAGGCCACGTGCAACCAGTCGACGGGAAATGGTTCTGGTCGACACAGGAACATCCAGGGTACCTTGCACGTGCTGCAGAATCGACGTACAAGTGACTTGCGGGTCCGCCACAGCTTGTTGGGGAATCCGTCGATCCAAGCGGTCTGACGTCACTCTGGCTGCACCTGCACCTCTCAATGTGGCTTCATTTCCTCTTTCCAACCATCTCCAACACAGCCGATGCACAGTGCTTGCATCCATGTGGGTATCAGCTGCAATTTGACATATGAACCCACCTCCCCTTCTCAGTCCGATCACCATACCCCTTGTAAAGTCGTCTATATGCTGGAAGTGTCTTCGTTGAGGACGGCGTGGCATTTCCTCCTATCACACGTATCCTTCGAGACAAAAACCAAATTTCTCCGATAATTAGTCTGGCAGAAAAACCAACATGAACATAGCTCACTTTTCAACTTCATTCTCTTATATCTTACTTCACGTGCGTCGGAGAGCTGCGCATTTCATATCATTTGCATAACTCAGTGACGTGCGTCTACGGTAAAATTTGCATGAATTTCTGACCACTCCTTCTTGGTGTTGCATTTTCAATGTCGAGCAGTGTAATTTAAACATGACGGATATCTAAAAGCAAAAGCTTTCACATATGTGGAAATGTGGATTTCATAAAATTTCAAATCATTTTAGTGTCGGTATCTCCAAATTATTTTAAACAGTTTTTTATTTTGAATTTGAACTTTGCTAGTTTTTGTAGCAACTACGGAAATTCCGTGGCAGTTGGAGGGTATGTACTGAGAGCAATTTTTCACTTAACGACACTACAGCGGTAAATCGCACACGATTATCGTTATCCGATACTAGCGCAAGCAAAATGCCTTTACATATGCTATGCGCTATTCCACCTCCCAATTTAATGGACGATTGTGTCGTATCCGTTCGAACGATATCGTTTGTTGGACCATTCTTGTCGGATAGCAGCCGTAACTTGGGTTCAAAAAAATCGAAATTTTTTTTTTTACTTAATTTGAAAGTACAATTTCTTGAGAATATACTGTGAAAATTTCAGACAGAAATTCGAAATATTTCGGAAGTTATAACGAGTTTCCTAGAGAGCCTCGGAGTCCAACCTTTAAGGTCGACCGGCAGCTGCAACCGCTTGGACCCTTCTATTGTTTGCGCGCATTTTTTATACCTGGGTTGACTCTGTTATTCTATATATTATATATATTTGTATATATATATTTATGTATGCATAATATATATTTATTTTAAATATAAATGCCGCTCCAGGCATAGACGATTGACGTAAGTATAAGTTTACTTATGAAAATTTGTTGTTGAACTTTAAACGCGTTTTTCTCAAAACATTGTTTTTCTGGTCGGCCCGGGTCCTAACTTTTTTCTACTGAACCAATTGCTTTCAAATTTTAACAGGCTGTTCTACACACTTATAGTTCTCGTCGGTACTAACGCAATTTTTTTTCACTCCTAACTTTTTATTTTACAACCCTTTCTTTGCTAAAATAAAAGGACTCTTTTTTTTTCAAAGTCCGCCATTTTGTTATTTACCCTTGAAATTAACCTTCAGTAGTTCCGACCAGAATGACATGTCTATAGATTAAGAATAATCAAGAATATTTGATTTCAGACAACATCAAGAGCCAAAATCACCCGGGCCACCCACGTGCATTTTTTTTTTTTTTTTTTTTTTGAGGTTCCAACTTCGAGTGACAATAATAATAGTAATAAACTATTAAATTTTTTCAAATATGTATTTTTTTATATTTTCAATATGTAAATAAAAACACTCTTAATATTCAAGACACTTCATTTTATTTTCCCATAAAAAACCACCCTCCAAAAAAGTCATGAAAATAGGCATAAGTTATCAGACTACTACCTTAAATCAGCATGGCACAAAATTCATTCATCTGTTTATACTTTCTTTCGAAGGAGCAACATATAGCAATGGCATTCCAATTTGACGTTTCTGTATTAATAAAATATTAGCTAAATTTTGCAAACGATAAATAAAAAACGTAGCAATAAAATAATTTTATTTATTTCATTCACTATTTTGTTTCATTGTTGTTTCTCATGCGATCTTTATTACTACAGAAAAGGTCATATTTTTATTCTGATAGTATGCGTTTCGTTCTTAGTAAATAAAGTTGTACATACAATGCACTCAATATCGGCAATTTATTTGTTTTCTTTTTCTGCGGAGTTAAAGTAAATGTAACAGTCGTAGGCTGTTAAAATGAGGAGCTATAATGATGTACGCGCGAGCACAATGCTGTCTCAAAATGAAGTGGGGTGGAAAATGCCCGGTTTGGAGAAACGATATCAGATGGAAAAACTGTGCAATAGACGACACGATACCGTATATATCGTTGTAGTATTACCAGCCGATTTTCGTCGTTATCGTCTTGAATAAGAAAGCCTTCGTATGAAGAAAAACATTGTACATCCCCCCCCCCCCCCCAAAAAAAAAGTATTTCTTTTCAGTTCACTTTTTAGCTAATTATAAATAAATAAATAAAAATGGATGTATTTTTCTGGACTGGCCGCCTTTTATGTTGTATTCAGATTTCACCAAAAACCAATTTAAATATTGATAATTTATTTTTTATATTCAAATGAAGCAATTGGTAAAGTAATTTTTCTTTGTTGTTTTTGTTCGGAAATTCTTCCTCATAAAAGAACAAACTGAATTTTTTGTTAATTCACATATCAGTTACTTGAATTCTTACTTTTGATGACCTTAGTTATATCGCGTCCTGTATATATCGCGCTTTTTTGTTATTTCCTAATATGCGTGATATACAGGGTATCCACTCCAATCGGGGCCCAATTGCTAATTTTTACACGGTTGGAGATAAGCACTTGTTCCATTTTGAAAAAAATCTCTAAATTACGAAAGGAATTTTAATTTATGAAATTTGTATCAAAAAATCAGATTTTGAAAGAGTTACATGATTTAACTTTTTATACATTCCTCCAGTCCTAGGAATCCTATTAGTAAAACTTGACTCACTAACATTTAAAACTGAAAAAAAATCACCCTTCTACGACAAAAATTGACCGAGTCATGACGTTTTGAAATATCACGATTTTATGACGTCATCGAGCGAACTCTTGTGGGTTCGTATGAGAATTGCGAAAGTGTGTTGACTGGTGTAAATTTACTTTAATTCTTTACATCGGGGGTATTATTAAGGGCCCAAAAGATTTAGTAAGTACTAATTATAAGCTCAAAGGCTATTTATGATTAGTTTCAATCAATCACGTTCATTTAATCAATCATTTCGGTGATTGGTTGAATGAGCGAGATTGATGAAATTATTGTGATTGAGTGATTGAATGTGACTAATGGAATGAACGTGATTGTGATACAATGAACGTGATTAAACGTGACTGATGGAGTGAACGTGATTGAGAGATCGAACGTGACTGATGGATTGAACGTGATTGATTAAATGAATGTGACTGATGAAAGGAACATTATTGATTTAAACGTGCTTCATTTAATGAACGTTAATGACTGATTTAATGAAGATTATTTATCTAATAATAAATTAATTGTATTTCAGGTGGACTTTTTGATACGGCGAAAGAAGAAGAAAGACAAAAGAAGAAACACATTAGCTGAAGGAGAAACCAAAGATGCTCTAAACAAATTCATAGCTAATCAGAATCAATATCTTGACAATTCAAACGCATTTCCTGAACAAAAATTCATCACTGCCTCTGAGAACTTCAACAGGCAAGAAAAAGTTAGTGATATTGTGGAAAAAAACAACAATACAGATTCGATGAAAAATTCGAAATATTTAACAGAAAACGACGTAGAAATCAAACTAGAAGACAAAGCCATAGATAGTAGCCGAGTTGAAAGCAAGTATACTGACGCTGCAATAAAACTTCCATATAGCAAAAGAAAATCTAAAAGTAATATTCCAATATCAACTATATCTGCTGCAATGAGTGTGGCAGTGGAGATGAGGCAATCAAATGGTAACAAATCAGATGACCATTCTTCCAGCGGCAATTGGAGCTGTAGTAGTGATCAGAACTCTTCTGACTCAGATAAAAAAGCTTCTCTGAATAGTGAGCCTCAGAAATATCTTCACGTGAAGGAAAATTCGAAAATATCAGAAAACTTAAATCACTGCAAAGAGAGGTAAGTTTTTTTTTTTTTTTTTTAACTTACAATGGATTAGCTGCGCATTTATTTGTTTTAGGTTTAGAAAATTAAATTTACAGAAAGCAAGTGAGATCGGAAAATAATCCAGAATTATTCTAAGGATTACGCGTATGCTCCCTGTATCTGCAGAAGTTTCAATATTTTAAGCAAAATACGTACACAATCAAGCAAATTGTAACCAACATCTGTGTTACGAAAAGTTCGTTATAAAAAAAATGCTGTTTTCGCCTAGTAATAATGGTAGTTTTTTGGGCTTCACCGACGGTATTTTTTGGCAGATAGACCGATGAGGGTTTTTCAATAATTCAATAATTTTCTTTTTCAACGGTGGCCTAAGAAAAAAATACCCCTCTCCCCAGGGTTCGTACGCTCCTTACAAATGCCTGCTTTTTAACAAAAGAAAATAAGGGCATTTAAAACTCCTGAATTTTGTCATTATCTCCTTACAAACTCCTTATTTTTTATTCTGTCAATACATGCCCTCAAATATTTTCTTCTACTACTAATCCCAGGGATGATTGTGATCGGGTTTTAAACTTTAATTCTGTTATTTTTTGGTGTGTTTATACTAGAAATTCAGTAATTTTCGCTATACTTATCTTCCGACATCCGAAAATTTTTTTCTTTACGATTTTTATCGATAATTATTAATACTATTCATCATGTAGACCTGTTAAAATGACATTCTAAAATTGTTTACCGTTAATATGTTTTTTTATTTGCCATGTATAATTTTGATGCCTTCATTTTAAATGATGCAATATATTTGCGTCATTACCATATCCTTTTTTGAAGATCGATTCGAAATCGAATTTTTCTGATTTTTGATATGTACTTTGCTTTTTAAAGGGGTAAATAAGTAAAATGTCTTTATTTCTATTAAAATCGTAAATTAAACATTTTGAAGCGAAATTCTTTGTTCTTTGCGAGGGTCAAAAAATTGAAATTTAAATCAGATTTAATTTAAATTTTTCTTCAATTACTTTGATTGCTATTAATAACAGTTTATCGTAGAGCTTTAAAATGTAAATTTAAAATAATTTAACTTTAATAAATACTTTTATATGCCGTTTTTTCCTGGTTAACGCTTTCATAAAGAAAATCGCGATCTCTTAGCATCCGCCATTGGAATGAGATTTTTAACATTTATGATGTTTACTATGCTCTGTGAAGAGGCACACAACTACAATTTCATTTTATTTTTTGCTTGAATCATTAAATTGAAAAGTTTTAAACGAAATTCTGTGCTCTTTTAAAGAGTGTCAATCATCAAAACGTTTGAGAAAGTTTTAAGTTACTTCGGCCAATATCATTTTCAGTTTGCTTATTCTTATATTTGTTTTAATAACTAGCTTATTTTTTAGGTCGATTCTAGTTACGAAATCATTAATAAGTGTCTTATGTTTGAAAAAATACTAATTTTCAATCTTTTTTTTTTTTTTGCATTTTTAATTTTTTCTTTAATTTCCCCTTTAAAATAAAATATTTTTCAATGGTTACGCCCCCCCCCCTCTCACTTTCGTATTCGAATTTTATTCTGAGTCTGCTAGCATCATTCAAAAAGCAGTATGCATATTTGACTTTCAATTTTTTATGTTATTCAAAATATTGTATGACAGCAAAAATAAATAATACAAGAGTTGTAATGTGTTTTATTTTTAATATGTTGTTAAAAAATACGTCTTTCGACGAGAGAACAATCCTTAAAAATTGAAATGAGCTCTGAAACTCCTTAGTTCTAATTTTCAAATTTAAGTATGAACCCTGTTAAAATAGGGGGGGGGGATGCAAAGTAACATTCAATCAGGAAGTAGCAAGAGAACAAAAACTGAAAGCATCGGGAAGTGCACCTCCTTAACCTATCGCTCTTTTTCAAGTGGAAGTGGCTGCCAGGTGCAGAGTTCGAAAACGAACAGTAAACGTTTTGATTCGTTTGCGGCATTAATACATGTTTAATATAGTGAGCTTTTGGATTTAGTATAAGAGGTATTGGAACAATTATTGAAGTTGTATAAATGTATCTAGTTAAAATCTCTTCATTAAGATAGAACTTGAAAAAGGAGAAAATAGGCTGTATTAAGCAGGTACCGATTTAGTTATCAAAAATAAACTATAATCTTTAGTACATAGTGGAATAAAGACCTCATGTGTCTTAATATGTCTTTCTGATTGCTACCTATTTGAACTGTTTTTTGTTATTGTACTATTTGTGCGGTTTCCTGATTAGTGTAATAATGATCAAATAGCTCAAAAATGAAAAATAGTATAACAGAAACTGAGTATTACTAAGATTTGAAAGATACTTTTTGGCCAAAAGTAAATTTACAAGAAACCAATTACCTAAATTTTAAATTTGAAGTAAAACTGCAAATTAAGAAACAATTTCTTCAATGTACAGTGTGTGCATGAAAATATGCAATTTAGTACTATATACAGCCGAGTCTCGAAGTGTTTTTTTTTTTCTTCTTTTTCTCGAAGTGTTCACTGGGTCCCCAGACTCTTGAGAAGGTTGTGGGAACTTCCTATAACTTGAACTTCCAATTAAGCTTTTAGCCGGTACATTGGACTGAGTTATCGAGACTCGATTGTATTTCTCTTCTCTGAACGCCCTTCAACATTTTTTGTAGTGTGTATTTAGTGTTTTTTTTACATTCTTCTTCATTTCTGGTTTAATCAAACAAGTGAAAAACTTCAAATGTCTTTTTGAAGTGCAATGACTGGAAATTTTGCAGAAAGGGATTTAAAAAAAAATTATATATTTTTTTTTATCATTTACATGTAAGTTTATCAGTCATAAGCAAAAGCATCAAAACAAATAAATGATTGCATGAATGTTTTATTGTAGATCAGTAAATAGTACAAAACAGCTGTGATTTAAAAGGTGATTACTAATCTAAATGTTTTGAAATTACAGGTTCAAAGCAAGATCTTCCTTGTCAAATAACAAGCAAAAAATACTATCACAGGAAAAATATGAAAATCAAGATCCAGATGTATCTAGTTCGACATCATCAGAAATCGATAAATTTCTTGGAGATGATATCACATCAATCAACACATCAACAGAATCAGATGCTTTTTTCATCAGCAGTGATGAAAGTGATGAATATTTATCAGACATACCTTTTTCTCATGAAAAATATGGATCTTCTACGTCTCTTAGTACATTAAGTGATAGGAGTTTAAATAGCCTTCTCTCCCAGACTGGATCAGAAATAACATCCAGCACTGGAACTTTAACTAGTATAGGAGAAGAAAAACAACTTATGCCCCCTCCTCCTCCAAAGACAGTAGCAGCTTCAATTCTTCTAGAAATTAAAAATGAAGATGTGCAGGTGAACTTAATAAGTAAAAAATGTGATAGTATTAAACCAGTTTTAATACAAAATTTGTCAAAGAAGTCTAAAAAATTAAGAACTTCTAACAAGCAATCACAGCCACTGAAAGAAGTCTCCAAAAAACATCTCAATTTAAGAGAAAACTCTAAAAACATTTTTACTAATCTTGTTAGTATTAAAACAAATCCAAAAGAAAAACAAAAAACGCAAAGATTGGAAAATAAAATCCAAAACAAACTGAACTCACAGCCTTCTTTTGATATGTATGGTAGTAGTTCACCAAAGAAACCAAAGGAACTTAAAGTTTTCACTGTAGAAAATACTCAGCTGCAAGAGAGCTGTAATATTAAAGTGCCTATGAAGTCATTTTCTTCACATCATTCTGTGGCAGCAAAGGAATCCATACAAAGTCATCCCATACCAAACTCTAGCAACAGCTTAAATCAAAGGACTTCTTGGCCACAAAATGTATCTGAATCAAGATTGTCAGTAAAAACAGAAAAAGAACAATCAAAGTATGAACATTCTATCAAGGTTACTCCTATTCAAAGGTGCAATGGCTTTGAAAACGGTGGTAATAATTTTACTGCTTTTTTACGTGATAATATCAATAACGAAAGTCAGAGTCCACATAATGCTAACATTAAAAATATGAGAAATGAAAGAAGAAATGGCATTAATTGTGAGAAAAATATAGATTTAAATAAAGCAAAACCTATGTGCTCAATATCTCCTTTATTAGAGAAACCAAAAGCAGCTGCACATGTAGTTTTAGACTTTGATGGCAAAGTAATATATTGTACAAATTCATTAGATCGCAAAAATCATACACCTTCTGTGATAAGCAATGCGCTTAATTCTAAGCATCCAGCAACTGTACAGGACTCGGCACTTCAAAACGTGAAAGAAGTAACTTATCGTAGACCTTGCTCTCTACAATTTATGCAGCCTAACAGTACCAGTTCATTTTATTCAAATGGAAAAAGTTCTGTATCAAAGTCTAATTTCTATCAAAAGCCCACTGAAGAAAATGTGATACATAGTTCTATGCATAATTCTTGGGTACCTTCTTCGAAAGATCAACAAGTGTTTGCTACTACTTTTAGTGATAATACGATTTTAGGAGAGAGAAAGGAATATACTTCGAAAAATTCCATGTCGGTGATGGAATCTAACTCACATTCAGCAAATTACAGTTATGCAGATAATAAAAATTTCAGTAATAAATATTCCATGCCCCCCGATCCTAATATTTCAGGCCTACCAGACAATGAAAACTTACTCACTCAGTATAATGTAAATATGCATTCTAAAAGAATGGAAAGATTAAGTTTGTCACCGAATGAATCAAATACAAACAACTCGTTTGAAAACAAACATTTAAAACCGCCGCCTTTGCATCAAAATGCAGTTGAAAATCACGAAAAAACTGCGAAACAGCAAAGCACAATGTCAACAGAAGACTTGTTTGCTGTTATTCATAGCTGTAAAAAGCGTCTAAATATCAAAACAGACTCGGAAATATCCTTAGCATCATCTTCCCGCTCAAGTTCTCCGTCCTACATTCGTCCAAGCTCATCAAGAGGTACATTAGCTGAAACAGGATTTCTTTCACCTAGAAATCCTGGTTGTGATTCACCCGGTTATAGAAGAAGTTGGGCAGATTTTCGTTCTTCAGAAGGTAGTGAACGTAAATCTTTAGCTAGTGACAGACTAGGTCCAACAAAACCAACAAGCATGCATGATTTCAAAATGTTGTTGCTACAAGCTAGGAGTAGTAATAAAAGTCCCGGTCCTCGGAAATCAGCAGTAGAGATGCTTAAAGTTTCTTCACCACAAGACACCAGTAATAGAATCAACGAACTACCTTTTAATTTATCACCAAGAAACTCGATTTCTTTCCCAGTTCAAAACTCCTCTCCAGAATTATATTTTTCAAATGGACATTCCACTGTTCCATTTAAAAGAGGCAACAGATCTCGCTCTTCACTTCAAACAAAATACACGATATATCCACCAATATTTGAAGATTGCTCAGAAGAGTATGAAAACTGCCATGATTTAAATTTACAAAACCATGCATCTAAAACTTTAAAAGAACCAGAAACTGAAACAAGTAATAAGCACTTAAATACAACTGCCACTTGCAATGGAGGTTCTATACATTCAAGGCACTGGATTTAAAATGTGAATATTTTTAACATTTTTTGTGACTGTATATATCTATATTAAGACATGAAATATGCTAAAATTGCTATTTTAAGGCAATAGCATTGTAAGGAAAAAACACGAAGTTTATACCTATTTTGTAAACTGTAATATATTTAAATGATTAAATTGATTTGAACTATCTTATATATTATTTCTCTAGCCTGTATTTCTGTTACCACACTAGAACTTCGTTTCTTTATCAAATTCCATGATTTACCCCTCATTTTAAGGATTATCGTGCCGGTTATTGACGTAAAATAGATCAACTACCTATTTTTTTATACACATTACTTCATTGAATAGCATTCGAAAACTAAGATGCAGTGGCGCGGTTGAATAGTGCGTTGCGCTAGAAATGCGAAGATCGTAGGTTTGATCCTGTTATGGCTCTTGTCGCTTTTTTCTATCAGTTAATTTTAATTCAAATTTCCAAAAATATATAATCTAAACTCATTATAGGATTTTTAATCAGTTGTACTGTTGCATTAAAATCAGAAAACAAAATGTTCCTTTTATTTACCATCAGTACTATTTTCTAAAGGTACTTTTTTTCCCCCCTTAATACTTACGAAAGTAAGGCATTCATCATCTCTTTTAAATCCAAGAAAAATAATTTATTCTGTATCTGTTTTTCGAAAAATTACCTCTAAAAATTATGTTTTCTGAATTATTGCTGTCGAGCGAGAATGCTTCGCTAGGTTTAGCTAGTAAATTTGTATTGAATATTTCTGGCTAATATTTTACAAATAAAATACATAGCTCGGATTTAACTTTTTATTAAAATATCAAATCTGAAATAAAAAGAAGTATAAAATACTCATAAACATAGATATTTACAGAAGACCCTGATTATCAGTGGTCTAGTAAAATATACAGGTTGTTCATCAAGTCTTGTACTGATATATAGAAAATTTATTTTAAAAATCTTTCAGATTCGTACCTAATTTTTAAATTTAACCCCTTTTCTCAAAGATCCTTCGCCCCCTTAGGTACAGTACTAGCTTAAGTGGGGTAGGTGGCGTCAACATTGGAAACTTATAATGACGTTTGTAAAAGAAAAGCCTCAGCTCTTCAACAAAAAATTTCTCTAACTCTAAACAAGTCTTTTTGTGTAAAAACTCTTAATCCTGGGCTATTTCTCTAGACTAGTGCTTTCAACCTTTCTTACTTTACGGCAAACTTGAGAGTTTGCTCGATCTTAGTGCCATACTGAACCAAATTTCATGGGCAATGTTTTCATCATTCACTAGGCAAAGCAAGGAAGAAGAAGAAAAAATAAACAAACATACACACACACATTACATATATATATATATATATATATATATATATATATATATATATATATATATATATATATATATATATATATATACACTGAAGTGACAAAAGTCATGGGATAGCAATATGCAAATTTTCAGATGGCAGTAGCATCGCATAGAACAGGTATAAATGCGCAGTGCTTTTACAGAGCTTTCATTTCTGTTCAAGTTATTCATGTGAAGAGGTTTTAACGTGATGATGACCGCACGACGTGAATTAACAGACTTTGAACGCGGAATGTTAGTTGGAGCTAGACGCATGGGTCATGCCATTTCGGAAATCGTTAGAGAATTCAACATTCACAGATCCACTGTGTCAAGAGTGTGCCGAGAGTATGAAATTTCAGGCATAACATCCCACCATGGACAGCGCAGTGGTCGACCGCCTGCACTTAAAGATCGAGACCGGCGACGTCTGCAAAGAGTCGTAAATTCTAACAGACAAGCAACACTGCGTCAAATCACCGTAGAAATCAATGTGGGACGTACAATGGACGTGTCTGCTAGAACTGTGCGGAGAAATTTGGATTTCTTGGGCTATTCCAGCAGAAGACCGACTCGAGTGCCTTTACTGACAGAACGACATCGCTTGCAGCGACTCTCGTGGGCACGTGAGCATATCGGTTGGTCCCTAGATGAATGGAAAACCGTGGCCTGGTCCGATGAGTCACGATTTCAGCTGGTAAGAGCCGATGGTAGGGTTCGAGTGTGGCGCAGACCCCACGAAGCCATGGACCCAAACTGTCAGCAAGGCACTGTTCAAGCTGGTGGTGGCTCCGTAATGGTGTGGGCTGTTTTTTCATGGCATGGACTTGGTCCTCTAGTGCGACTGGACCGAACATTGACTGGAAATGCTTATGTGCAGCTACTTGGAGATCACTTGCAGCCATTCATGGACTTCATGTACCCAAACAACGATGGGATTTTTATGGATGACAATGCGCCATGTCACCGGGCCACAACTGTTCGCAATTGGTTTGAAGAAAATTCTGGACAATTCCAACGAATGATTTGGCCACCTAGATCGCCCGACATGAATCCCATTGAGCATTTATGGGACACCATCGAGAGGTCTGTTCGTGCCCAAAATCCTGTCCCATCAACGCTTTCACAATTATGGACGTCTATCGAGACAGCATGGCTCAATATTCCTGCAGAAGACTTCCAACGACTTGTTGAGTCCATGCCACGTCGAGTTGTTGCACTTCGCCGGGCAAAAGGAGGGCCGACACGATATTAAGAGGTATCCCATGACTTTTGTCACTTCAGTGTATATATAAAATATATTTCTGTTGCTTTATGCAATATTTCAAAGATGGAAATTGAGTGAAGTTTATAATGAATTTTAGTGTTTTTTTTTTTTTTTCATTCAGCAAGTTCCAATCTTTCATTTAATACTACTGAGACATCTTAGCAAACCTTTATTAAGCCTGTCTTAGGAGACAAGGACGCTTTTTATTCTGCAACTAGCTGCGTCACCCGGCGTTGCACGGGTTACTTCAGAAATTATAATCAAATTCAAATATTCCGAACTGCGAATTGCACTTGAGGTAAAATGCCATTCACAATGTTTGGAGGCAACTGCTGCATACAATATATTTTATAAAGTCGCATTTTCTCGACGTTTCGGTGTATTTTTCTAGGTTGTGTTACGAGTAGAATCATTTCCTTCTCTAAGACGAGTCGAAAAGCTCGGCATCTTGCCCCAAATACATATTCGTCGTTTTCTCCCAAGGCATTGCACAAGATTTCGGGTACTCATCAGAGCGGTAAAAATTACAAAACCCTATAAAAACACCCCTTAAACCTGTGGTTAATCAGCAAGAATATTTGTATGCTCTCAATGGACATGCTCCTTCGCTCCAACTGACTGGCAAGCTGATTTTGTTTACGCTTGTGGGTGAAACACGTGATACGGCATCTTCTACTGATCTACCCTACTGTTCCCCATAAATCCCAATTCAAATAAGCATAATGTTCTTCCCAGAAATCTCCATTAGAATAAGAGCAGCACTCTCTTAAAATCCTCATCAGAATAAGAACAGAAGTCCCTTAAAACGCTGCTTCAGACAGACAGACGCAAACAGCTTTTAATAGTATAGATATGGAAATGTTAGACAGAGTAACAGGAAGTTTTAAAATCTAATACATAACCTCTTATTGTTTTTGAGAGGTATCAATGTTGAGAAGCCTATGTCACGAAGATATGTTATTGAAACTGGTGGCATCACATGGGGGGGGGGGATAGTTTGAGCAGGGACTTTTGGTTATTTTTTTACTAACTGCTGGTATACGTCCACAGACGGTTCACTGAATTTGAATTTCAATGAGTAGTTACTCGCGAGGTCTAAAAATTCTTCTCAAGCCTTCAAGGAAAGCTTCTTGACTGATGCCTCAATGGATCATTGGCCACTGTCATCAGTGTTTCTTTCAGACATTTTGCTTGGGGGTGGGGGGGGGGCACTTTAAAAATCCGGAGGGGCGAAGAGATAGGCGCGTATTCCACCTTATAAGCGACCAGAAATGTTCTAAAATTGCATTTTCGGGAACTTTTTTTCGATAAGTTTGTCTCCCTCCCCCCACACACAATTGAGCCCTTGAATTGCAGTTCGACCCCGCCCCCTTTCTATAATGACCTCCTCTAAAACTAGAAGCTGGATCCGCAGTTGACAAGGGCGTATTTAAAGGAGTGGAAGAGGATCACCTCTCTTCTCAAAAATAAATTAAAAACTACCAATTCTCTTTCTCTCTCTCTCAAAAAAAAAAAAAAAAATGCTGTTTTTAAACATCAATTTATAAATTTATTTTAATGATTAGCTTGCTTCTCCCCTAAATAATTTCCCATGAACGATGTGTTTTAAAAATTTCTGTTCGTTTTACAGTTTCTGAGTATAATTTCATAATTTCCCATACAAAGATAACAGATAGAAAAATCGAATTCATTACAATATAATGTATGACGAACCAGGGCTATCGTGAGATCAAATTAACTTTGTCGACTTTTTTGTGACATCATTAAAGTTGATGCAGTTCAGCCCCCCCCCTGCACTGTTAAAATTACAGGTTGCACAAGGTACTTTTAAGGGGGGAAAATTGTAGCACCAGCGGCAACCCCTGAGGGGTGCCAATTGACTCCCTATGGCACCCTTGAAGGTGCCATTTCGCTCTTCCTAAATGGGAAAAAATGAGTTTCTCCCCGGGGAGGGAGGGGTGCCTTTCCCGGAGAAATGCCAGAAAGAAACACTTGCCTGTCATCTTGTTCTACTCCAGTTCACTTGAAGTAGTGTTCTAACTAGTGTATGGCCAAATATACTGACACCACATTCATTAACTTTCCGATCTATTCTGAAAGTTTTGATGTAAACCCGCTTAGCTTATTCATGTAGTGCTCCTCTGAAAAGTTGAGCTATGACCTTGGCAATGTTTCTTTCGTTTCGGGTAGTAAGAAGGGGTAATTGCCGCGGATTTGAGTTGGAATACTTTTGCAAAGCGACTAGGAATGTCCCCCAACTCAATTCAGTGACAATTACTCTTTCCTGTTACCCGAGAATGAGGAAACATTTTTTACGTCGGAGGTCAACTTACCAAAGGAGCACTGTATATGTAAGCACATTCTCACTGCATCCTTACATTTTTCAATTCAGTTTGCTAAGATTGTCAAAATTGTCATGCATGTTCATTAGTTTTCTCAGACAAAACATAATTGTCTTTAAACAAACTGTCATGCTCCACTTCGTTGTTTACCCCCCCCCCCCCCATCAGAAACTTGTCTCTCAACCCAATATTGCCAGGTCCTTGCATCTCGAAAGTCGGTGAACCTCTATGTGAAGAAGTAGGGAGTGGTGATCTGTGCCAATCTCTTCAGAAAATACAATAAAAATGCGAGAATTAAGTCATCTTAATTCTATGAAGTTGACAATTTATACGGCTTCAAGCGAGAGTGATTTCAACTCATTCAGCAGATTGTTTGCAATGAGAATTCGCTATGGAAGAAACTGAACACTTGGTTGATTTTTCATCAACCAAAGGAACCTTTTCTACATATCATTGCAACTGCTTCCTCGTTGTCAAGTGCAAACACTGTGTAGTTGTAACTAGGGATGCACCGATAAGCAAATTGGCTGTCTACCGATTAATCGCCCCCCCCCCCCCCGATTCATTATAATTTTTACCAGTATCCATGTCTCCATCACATTTTTTCTTTTTAAAATTTTGATTTTAGAAATACTACTGTTAAAACTACTGGTTGCGATCGGCACCTTTCAAAAGTAAAACGCTTGTAGCACAAGCGGCACCCAGGAGGGAGCCAAGACTTCACCCGTAGCTAGGGTGAAAAACTGGAATCCTCAATCCAACATGCACGGCGGGGTGAAAGATGGAACAGTAGGAGAGAATAATGGCACCATCTCTGTTCTCTATAGCCGATCCTCTTCCTCCCTCTCCTAAGCTGTATGTGTTTTTGTTTGTAATTGTGTTTAGCTTTATTTGTTTTATTCTCGAAGTCTTTGCACATTTTTCACATTGAATTCTGGTTTTAAAACGATTGAAACTTGTAATTTAAGGCATTTTCTCACGGTTCAGATTTTCTAACATAGTTTAAAAGAATCCATGACTTCAATTCATCTGTCCGTGCTCTAACTCTCGTATATATATCCACTAGATCACTCAGCAGTTTAAAAATGTTATTAACATTTACTATAACATTATCTCTACTAAAAATGAACTGGGAAGGTATTGTTGAATCACTTTTACGAAAAGCCAAAAATATTCAGTTGTATTACAATCACTGAATAACCAAGTCGTTCCATAAACATCAACATTTTAACCAAGAGTAACATATTAATAGGTATATATAGTTCGACATTTGAAGTAAATTTTTAACGATCTATTCATTCTAACTGGTGTAGCGAAAAAAAAAATATAATTACGCAGTAGTCAGAACAAATCTAAAGAAGAGTAAATACTATTTCCTTTCATGAGATGAAGCCAACGAAACAGATGAGCGTCACGAAATGAGTCATGACATTCGAGTGTTTATAATAAATAGGTAGTGAGAGAGAGAGATTTCTTTTTTCAATGTTCTGTCTACGCAGTTATCGTTACGAAATAGCTATATTATTTCGGTCACTTAAATGCTTCGCATCGTTATAAATAAATATGTTTTTGCGGAAAATCTGCTAGATTCCTGATAGTTAAGAAAATAGCGCTTATTAATTTCAGAAAATGAGACAGTGAAGTTTAAAATAAAAATTTCTGAAGCTTTCTAATTGCTAGTTAAATCGTTTTTTTTTTTTTTTTTTTTGGTTTTCTTTTATATCAGCTAGTTTAAGCATTTTGATCAGTAAATACTGTTTATCTGGTGTTCAAGAAAATACCGGTACATATTTTTAAGATAACGTTTAAACATGATAGAAAATACAAGACGTTACAATGTTATAGCAATAGGCTGAACTTATACGCAAAAGTCAACTGAAACAATTTTAAACGTGTTGGAAAGTTCTGATAGTAAACTATTAGAAAATGCCTGTAGTACTTACGCGAGGATTTGAAGATAATGTGAGTAAATCTGGTATTATTTATTCAATGTGAAAGATGAAGCAAAGTCTTTTCGATGCAACGTACCGTCCGCCATTTAAATGGATGGAAATAAGTCAGCGAGCATGCGCTATTCTCTTCATTCTGCTATTGGTAGGTTAATGGCACCTTCGGTCTTCGGAAGCACCATTCACCCAGTGAGGTGCCTAATGGCATCGAATCCTTACTTTGGCTCCCTGATGGCCCCCTTCGGTACCATATTTTCTCCCTATGTTGACTAAAGTCACTCATTTGGCTCCCCTGGTTTTTACAGTATAGTGATTAATTTAATTATGAGAGAATATTTTTGTAAAAAATATAAAAAATGTATCTACCTTTTTTAAAGCCAATTTTCATATTATTTTTAATAAAATAAACTGGACCCGAAAATTGAAATAAAAAAAAACAGGGGGGGGGGGATACTGTGCCGAGCACGCTAATTTTGAAGCAGTTTTAATTTAAATTTATTTTATTAGTACACATTTAGTCCGAAACTTACTCTATATGAAAATTATAAAGTTCTCTAAAACGCTGTGATAATGGAGAAAAATTTCGACAAATGAAAAATGTTTCAACATTGCATACATGCAGATATTTATTCAAATTAGGAAAATTAATTTATTAAAAAATTTATATCAACTATGAGGATTTTTGTTTCTTTTTTTTTACACTTCGTTCTGTTAGTTTTTGAACTATTTGTCGTTTTTTGTCACTACACTTTTGTACTACATGTTATTCCTGCATTTGCAGAAAGTTAAATATTTACTGTTTATAAATATTTTTCATGGTAAATTCTTGCTTAAGGCATATTTAAAGTAATGGTGTTTAAAAAATATTCCCCCCCCCCCGTTTCATCGGCAAACTTAGGCCGATTACAAATAAAATACTAATCACGTTTTTCGCATTCCAATTGAAAGTCCTGTAATTTAATTATTCATAAAAGTGTCACGTGAATATCAGTTGTGAAGGTTATATTTTTATATTTCATTCATTTTATGCACTTTTTGAACTACTTGGTTGCTTTTACTCTGTATTTTTTCATATTACATGTTATAGTAATGTTAACAGAAAATTATTAACTGCTAGTAAATTTAATAATAGTAGTTCCTTATTGAAGATCTGCTTTGAAAAATAATATTTAAAAAATATTTTTCCTCCGATTAATCGGCAAAATTTGGCTTATAAATAATTGGAAAAAGGGCCAATTAATCGGTGCATCCCTAGTTGTAACACTTGATTTTTTTTACTTTTTACACATTTATCTGCATCGCGGAATATTTCATCACCAGTTTGCACACAAAGGAAGCTCTTTGCAAAAAAAGATAACAATCTTGAATGCAGTCTTCATCAGTAGTTGATACAACGATGGTTAGTAGTGCACCTCTGACATCTGATCATTCATCAACTTCAAATAAAACTTTTCCAACAATTTGCAATTCAGCAACCTATGTTTTTCCAATGTCACCTGTTATGTCATTAATTCATCTCCTGATGGCATCTTCTGGAACTGGCATTCAAATCACCGAACCTATTGTTCCCTGCATGATTCCTTTACACGTTGAAAAAATAAGTGGTTAAACAATGGTATGCATATTCCATTTTGACAATTATTTAAACTAGCAACATTATATCTGATCTCTTGCACCCTGTCTGAAACTTTTAAGCAAGTAAAATATAGCTATTATTCCTTCTTCTGCAATTCTAAAAATACCATGAAACACTAATTATCTAGTAGTAGCATGCCAACTTCTGTGCTAGGCACACCAGTTAAGACACTAGACACACACTAAAGTGATTTGCAAAAATATGATGTAAAAGTTAGCACAAGTCAACTTATTTAGAGTTGGCCTGCCACTTTTACGATCAGCAACGCTGCCTGTCTTATAAACCCTTCATAATAATGCTTGATGCTATTATCAGATGGCAGGGAGGATCTCTAAATCTCCTTTGTATACTAATCAGTGATTTACCCTCATGGTGCCATAGAACACACTAAGTTTTTCGTCCTCAGACATCATTTTCAGTTTCCGATGTTAGCGTCACCTACACTACTTGGGTTAATAGTGTAAATGAAAAGAAAAAAATGCAATGAAATAAGAATTATAATGCATATATGTATATTAATCTGAAGTAGTTTCTTAAAAAATAAATTTTCTTCATCAGTAGCATGACACTATAAAGTCCCTATATTTTACTAGACACACTTAGCTGATCATATTGGAATATGCCTTACAAAAAAGCATGTTCATAAGCAATTTTCTTCAGGCAAAGTATTGATGTAGTGAAATTATTGCAATAAAGATTGTCAGTTAACAAATTCATTAATTTGTAGCATGTTGTTGTCATCTATTTAGGAAAAAAAAAAACATGACAAAATTACTTTCTGAAATTTAGAAGGAAGGAGACAATCTACTCCCTCTGACCCTATAAGTGATGCGCTCGTTTCAATTGAAGCTAGTCTTGGAAAAAGAAATAGAAATTAACATATCTTTCACTTGGAACCAGGACAACCTATCCATAATCAAACGCAATGGTTATGTTTAAAAAATCTGGTGTGGACTTCACACTACTTCCTTTTACGTTTAAATTTCATAATAGATGCCTTAAGTGTTATAATAGTGCCTTAGAGTAAGAAAAAAACCAATTCAAACATTTACACCCCTAGTTCGTTGCTAATCAATGAAAAAAAAAAATACAATGATTCATCTTCTAAATATTGGTAATTGTAGAGTTATGAAATGAACAGGAAAATTATTATTTTTTTCTTTCAAATTTCAAAGGTTTAGGGATTAAAATATCAAGATCTGACTGTACTTTAAGCTATAAAATTCAAGTTTACTTAAATAAAAGGAGAAAGTTACTAAGATATGGTTCTGAATGAAGCCATTAATCATTACTATAGTATATGGTACTTAGTGTTGTATTATAGTATATGTTACAGTTAAAACCTAAATAGGCTTCTTCTAGGTTGGAGCTTTTTTCTGAAAAAAAAGTACTCTATAAATGAAAACATGCTTTTATTCACTAAAAAATTATCCCTACCCTTTTTTTAAAAGTTCAATTGAAGGGAACTGCATTAATTAAATATTTTTAGTATAGAAATAAAATCTGTTTTTTAATAACTTATACAATATATTCACGATCTTAATTATTTGTACGTCAGTAACACATTCACTATTCTTGTAAAATATTGCACATAACTATTAATTGGAATTATGTTAGGAAGTTGAGGTAACGTGAAAGATTGGGAATTAAAGCAAGAAACATTAATATTGCAAAGATCAAATGAAATCTTCTGATACATGTGAGTAATTTTCTATGCTCCAAGTTAACTCCTGTACATGTTGCACACAAAAAAGAATATATGACATTAAATAAAACAATTTCTGAAATAGATTCACCATCGAAAAATGGACATGGTAATAAATTTAAACAAGCATATCCACTTGAAAAATATAAAATATATCTAAATAAAGTTAAGTAAAATAAAACAGAAGTGATAAAATATCAGTGTCATTAATAGAAAGCACTAGTTCAGGTACTATCAGCTAGAGATAGTTTCAGGCACTATCTCTAGCAATAAACACACACAAAATTTCTTCTGCATTAAGGAGACATTTTATGTTAATCTTTAAGGCAAAATGATTTTTTTTTCATAAAACTTTCTTTTTTTACCAACATACATTTTTCATTTTCATTATTTAATATGATTATTTGATTAATCAAAAATGTGACAAAAAATTATTAAACTAAACAGTGTTTATGCAAAGAGTTACCGCCCATAAGCCAGGGCTAAGGCAGAACTCTAGCAAATTCACCCACAGCTACTGTCATAACATCCTGAGACTGCAGTTTTGTCCTGGACTCTTCAGTCAGGAATAGCCAATGACCGAGCTGGAGGCAGATAACCTCTTATTATAGCCAAGATCTGCCTCCCACTCGGTCATTGGCTATTTCTGACTGAAGAGTCCAGAAAAAAGATGAAACTGCAGTCTCAGGATGTCATGACTGTAGATGTGGGTATTAAACAGTGTTTACTTTAAGTTGAAATAAAAATTTAGACAAGGTTTAAACTAAAAACTCATAGGTTTCCTCTAAACTTTCTAATACAGTCAAAACTTCAAATATTGTTATTTTTCTTCAAACAGTAAAACTATAAGTAATATGCATTTTAATACTGGCATTGGTAATTTTCAAATTCATAACCAACCAGTGGTGATTAAAAAGTGAACATTCTTTCAAATGACTTTCATTTCAGTATCGTGAAGCGGGCTGACTTTGCCCGATTTGCCAGAGGACCAGATTACCAGAGGTGCACAATATTTGCGATAAATCTTCTTGGATATAACTTTGGCAATATTGAAGTTTTGGCGCCTTTCAAATTTATTTTATCATAGCAAATCGTGTACGAACAAAAAAATTAATAAAATGTGTCCACGACAGAATTCAAAGAAATCCTGCACAATCTGCTAGAAAAATTTCTTGAGACTTAAATTTATCAAACAATATAGCTGGAATCATCACAAAACAAAATTTAAAATTAAAAGCTTACAAGAAAATGACAGTTAATGGATTAACAGAGAAAAACAAAGTTAAAAGACGAAGAAAGTGCAAAAGACATGCTGCTAATGAGATAATTGTTTCGGATGAGAAATTATTTTTACTACAAGCATCTCATAATAGGCTGAATAACAGTATTTACGCAACACCAACACAGAATATCAGTTCAACAAAAATAATTGCTCAGAGGTCCCAGAAACCATTTTCAGTAATGGTTTGGAGTACTATAAACAAGGGAGGAAAAAAGCCCTTATTTTTATTGAAAAAGGTGTGAAAATGCACAAAAATTATTTTTCGCAAAAGGTATTGAAATCTCACATGATTAAAGAAGCCCAAAAATTATTTTAAAAGGATTCATTCACATTTCAACAAGATTCAGCACCCGCCCACAAAGCAAATATCGTTCAACAATGGTGCAAACAAAATTGTCCATCCTTTATTTCCACAGAAGCATGGCCTGCATCCAGTCTTGATCTCAATCCGCAGGACTATTGTATATGGTGATACATGGAGAATAAATTGACAAACCTAAAAACCAATGTCCACAATTAAAGTTAAAAATTCACTCCTAGAGATATGGAATGAAATTCCATTATCTGTAGTGCATGCCGTTGCAGAAGCCTTTCCAAAAAGATTGGCATCTGTGGTCACAGTTAAAGGCACGAGAATAGAAACCATTACTTAAATATTGACATACAATGATAGTCAGTTATTTAAGCTTGTATCAAAAATTGTAAGAGTATAAAGTATGTTTCACTTATTTTCTCTTCAATCTTGATCTATACAAAATCCCATAAAGGTGACTATGGCACAGATGGGGAGTTCACCTTAAAAACATAGGAATACCGTGAATGGGCAAAGTTACCCCCTCTCATTGAGGTGACTTTTCCCACCCACTTTTTAATTTGTGGTGACTAGGAATAACATAGTGGAAGCAAACAAAAGACATCAGTAATTAGTTCAAACATTGACAACAGAGATGAAGTGATTTTTTTGTTTCAGAAAAATCTGTCTATAATCATCCGAAATCTGATTGTAAACTTTGAAAATGGGCAAAGTCATCCTACTTAGCGGTAATTAATTGGTAATTTTACTTACATTTTCTAAAATACAAAAAGTTTTGCTTTATAAAAAGCAAAGATAGAAATAGAAACACCAGCTGCAAAGGAATTTATTTTTTCATTTTAATAAGAAATGCCCTTATGTAACTAAAAGCTGGAGCGATCAACAAATGTCAAAAGGGAAACATGTAGAACATAGAGAGTCATGTTGTGGTCTGCGGTGCTTGTTCAATAAAGTTTGCAAACTATCCAGAAAACGTTTTAAAAAGATCACCATCATCTTTGTTTTCCCCTCTTTAATTGTGAACCCATAAATATGCCTAGAAAAGCAATCAGTTGCTAATTAGTTTTGCTTTGTAAGAATAAGAATCTTAAGGAAAACAACTTTGTTCACTTTCTTGCCTTGTAACATAAAAATAGACATCACACAAAAAGCAGTTGCTAAATACACTTCATTGATATCTGAATTGAAGCTCGAATTTGAAACCTGATTTCAGGTTGTTAGAAACAATCACATGCTTTTTTTGTGCATTTGGAGCACCATTTGTGTACGTCCTTACGTATACTTATTACCCGAACGTTACAATTTGAGCATCGCGAATTATGCAGCAAAACACAGGTAAAGCAGAAATTCATTCAAGTTGTTTGGGAACAGTTATATACAAATACAAATGCGACGACCAGCAGCAGGCTCTGGGCCCAACTGGGCTGGTCCTAGTCAAATTAAAGACCCCAATGAAGATCAATGGCCTTCTTAAAGCTATCTACTCCATTGCTCCTTACCACCTCTTCCGGTAAACTGTTCCAAGTTCCCACTACCCTGCCAAAGTAGTAATTTTTTTGAATTTCCAGGTTAGCCTGAGGTTTAAACAGCTTAAAACAATGACCCCTTGTCCTGCTTTCCGTGCAAAAATCCAACCCTGCTACATCATTCATTTTAATAAATTTAAATAACTGAATCATATCCCCTCTGGTTCTCATTTGCTCAAGACTATACATATTAAGCATTCTAAGTCTAGAATCATAGTCTAGATTAGAAAACCCGTTTACTAACCTTGTAGCCCTTCTTTGTACCCTTTCTAATACATTAATATCTATCTTCAGATAAGGAGACCAAAACTGAACAGCATCCTCCAAATGAGGTCTTACCAAACTTCTATATAGAGGCAGAAGAACCTTTTCAGATTTGTTTGAAATAGATCTATTAATAAACCCAAGCATCCTATTGGCTTTGTTACTAGCTATGCTGCACTGTTGGCTGAACTTGAAGTCCTGATTTATTAAGACACCTAGATCCATAACATTATCTGCCCTACTAATGACTGAACCCTGTAAATAATAACTTGTATGCTTATGTGCATGACCTAAATGCAGCACTTGACATTTCCCAACATTAACTGCCATACCCCACTTGTCTGCCCATTTAGTAATATGATCCAAATCCTGTTGCAGCTTATTACTCGTTTTCTACAACCCCCATAATTTTTACATCATCAGCAAAACAATTAATGTTTCCAGAAACATTTTCATGAATATCGTTCATAAAAATAATAAACCAAAGGGGACCTAAAACTGATCCTTGGGGAACCTCAGATATTTGAACAAAGAATCTTAGTCACCAGCACAAAAAGAATTTACCTTTTGGCGGGAAGATGGGTTGGTCATAACACTCCTTATACAGCAGGGGTGGCCAACCTTTTCAGGGAGAGTGCCACTATCTGGAGGGGACAAACTCAGCATGCCACATTGTATTTTTGCAACAAATTATTATTTTTTTTTAAGTTAAAAATAGATTTTATGCTGACTGATTATGTAATTTTTACTCAAATGAAACATTTTTTCTCGTAAATCTGAGTAATTTAAATCTAAATGATAATAAAGATAAAACAAGTCGAACTTAAGAGTTATAGTTAGTAAACATTTTTATAGATTCTGTCTGTTGGCCTTTGCTTAAAATAGAAACAAATAATATCAAACATTCTATTCTAAAAATTAAACAGTCTGTAGTTAATGTGGTTTATAAGTCTGCATCTTTTCTACTAAGTCTTTAATTTTAGGATTAGTTCTTGAGAATCCTAAGAAATTTAACTGTTGTAAGTGCAATAAATTAATATTCAACGGTATTTCGATTTCTCTGCATTCATAACAAAAAATATTTGTTTAGAAGCGTATTTTTAGCCAAATCTACAACAGCAACATACGGCTTAAGTGTGTAAATGTGGAAAAAAAAATGTGTTGTTACAAATTTCCCAATTTCTATACAATGTGGGTGACTTTCTGTTGAAGTAAGCTGTTATATTTAATTACCAATGCAAAAGGTCAGTAATTCCGATTTGGATTTCAGAAGGGTAACAAGTAGTGTCTTGCAGAGAAATAAAGAATTTGAAAATATCAGCATTTTTTTCATGATCCTGAAAATCATCAAACCTAACACTGAATGAATACTTAAAATTGGTGCAAAATTTTCTCCATATACCGTTGGGAAATTATTAAATTTCGATTGATACTTTCAGTATTAACTTTTAATGTTTTATTCTTTTTCTCTAAAGTAGAGAGTAGGAAACTGAAGTTTCATCATAAAAGAATGTAGATGGCCTCTACTGGTTTGGGAAACCTATCTTTATTTATTTATTTATTTATTTTTTGTACAGTCTTAAATTTAAATCAGGGTTGGCAAAGGTGGGCCCAGCCCAGAAAAACCCACCCGTGTTTTTCTGGGCGGGTCCACCAACAAAAACCCACCCGGGTTTTTGTCAAAAGTGGGTTTTTGTTAATTTCTAAGTTACCAACAAATATAGTCAATAATAATATCTCATCTAAATTATACATAAAAAATAAGTAAGAAATCAGGTTTATTTGAGATAAATTTTCTTAGAGTAATTATTTTATTTTATAAAATAATTATTATTTCTTCAATTTTCAAGTCATCGTCCAGAAAATTTTCCTAGCTATGATACTACTTTTTGTTGCAAAATACTTATTATTATTATTATTTATTTATTTTTTGATAGCAAATTTCAAATTTTAAAATAAATTGAAAATGCACCATTGATTAACTTCTTGTAGATGGAAAAAATTGCATAATTAATGTTTTATGATAATTTTGATTTAACACAGAAGTCAAATAATGAAAAAATACTGCAATTTTTGCTTTTATTCTGGAGCAAGAAAAATAAAGTTTTGCTCTTCATTTCTTCTAACCCTACTGCATTTAGTATATGATGATTTTCAAGTGCTATATTATAGAGGAACCATACCACTGACTTTAAGCACTAAACCTTTTCTTTGATTTAAAAAAAAACAAAGAAAATGCGTCCCCACGCAATTTATTACTACTAAAATATTATGACAAGCATTTATTAATAAATTTATAATTCTTGCAAAGTTCTAATGTTAACCTAGTTTTTTCTTAAGATTATTTAAAAAAAAATCAATTAAGCGTCCCCCCTCCCCATCTGAAATTAATCAGTTTTGGTTTTGAAAATAAGAAGGGGGGGGGGAGACACTTCCCTTATCTTAGAAACACACCTATCCTTGAGCTATGCCTTATAAATAACATGCAAATGACATGACTAGATATTGAAGCAGGCTACTTAATGAGAAAAGATGATTATTTCTATTAATAAACAAGTGCAAATGGTTTTAATTTTTTAATGGTATAAATTTAAGTTTTTAAAACTTTCACCCCCTAAATATTCCTGAATTTGTAGGAAAGCCCGTTTGCAACAGTTCTTCTATGTCGTAAAAGACAAGTGATAAAAGTTCATAGCTGAAACCATTGTCCAAAGCTTCTTAAATATACACATTAAATATTACAATTTGGTTGATGATATTATTAATTGATATTGTTAATAATATTAATTATTAATTTATTGACATTGATTAAATGCAATTCAGAACTTTAACTTAATATATTTTTATTTGAAGGAATGCATACATTATATATCAATACCCGTATAAGAAATAAAATTTTAACATACAAAAACCCAGAAAAACCCACAAAAACCCGGGTGGGTTGGGTTTTTGTAGAAAAACCCGGGTTTTTGCCAACCCTGATTTAAATTACTCAAACGCAGGATATTAAGAGATGGCACAGTTAAATTAGTTCGCTATTCTTCATTTCTAAGTAGCAAGTCCTCATTGCTTTCCTTCCAGATATTTGGAAAACACACTCCCTAAAATTCTAAAATCTTATGACTATTTTTCCTTTGGACAGCTATTGCACATTTTAATGAAGGAGTAACTTGCCATACTCTCCTCTTTCTCCTGGGAAACGTCCACAAAACATTCAGAGCTCTAATTCGTAGTTTGTTAATACAGTTAACTTTACAGGGTCACCAACAGAGAAAAAGTCTCATTCCTTGGCAAGGAACTTGTGATAGATAATTCGACGACACTTTTGAAGTTTTTTTCCCAAATCATTTTCAAGTAATGTAACAAAAACAATTTAAATTTCTTCATTTGTGCAACCACGCCAAATTTTGTCCAATCTAGTTTCTTAATATTAGTTGCAGAGTTTTTTTTTTTTTTTTAATTTCATCACCCATAGCTGAAACTATTGCAGATCAAGAATCCTTTCTGCAGCATCGAAAGTTTCATTCGTGTCAAGCACAAATATGCTTTGCAAAGCATTGTCTGTAGCGTCACAGCTTCCGTTGGATGTCCGAAGCTAACGCTAAGTACTTTGCAATATGTAGTTCAGACAATTTTTAAGCAAGCCTCCTGACACTTAATTGTCACAATATCATGACATTTATCAGTTAAAGGGTTATCAGTTAAAGGCCCTAAGTACAATAGTTAACTCACAGACCAAATTAAACAAAAAAGAAAAAAATATCACAACCGACCCCACCCCAGGGGCGGTTGTGACAGTATTTGGGGTCGGTTGTGACAAGTTCAAAAATACAGCAAAACAGTCTAGATCACTTTTAATTTCAAGTAATATTGAACGTAATTCAACATAACCTTCATCTGGGAAAGTTTAACACTTGACAATGTGCCTCGTTCAGTTGAAGTAGTCTTATACCAAGTCTTGCAACAATATCAGGTTTTTGGAATTTCGTAACGTCTGTTTTGGCAACATTATGCACATCCTGTGGGTAAGAGCTGTGTCTGTTCATAACAATTCTCAAGTATCAAAGAAAGATTCCAAATTTATTTATTTTATTGAAGCTTGTTACTCTTGAAAGGCTAGTTGCATGAGCTACACGATCAGACGTGAAAAATTTCTATTCATAAATGAACGAAACCATTTCTAAGTAGCCATTTTACTCTCATGTCTACTTTCAGCTTATATGTATGCTCAAAAGCACTTTATTATGAGCAATATAACCTATGCACACGTTGTTTTCATTGTGACAGCGCCGGCAGGCTCCATCGCGTTTACGAATGAATGTTTCGTAGCAAAGACTTACAATTAACGTTGCATTTCCACAGCTGTTCGAAAGAAAAAGTGTTTCACTTCTTTATAAGCTTCTTTATATTTCATTAGGTCACACTGCCCTATTTCGTTCATTTTCAAGCGTATTATAGGCATCAAATATGATAAAAATATGTTTTACTCGTGTCACAACCGTCCCCGCTGCAATTTGTCACAACCGACCCCAACCCACTACTTTTGAAATCAGCAATCGCCATGGAAATACAAAATAGCCTACATAAAAAGTAATCACTGCTATTTCACTATTAAGATTCACTACTAATGGGGGAAAACTTTCATTTCTCTATCTGTACCCATTCAACAGGAATTACTAAAAGAAATCGAACAAAAAAACTTACTTTTGACTGTTCAAAAGTAACCAATCCTTCTGCTAGCGTTAATGTTGCTTGATGGCTACCGCAATGCTTTGACACACATTCAGATAAACATGCTGATACTCTCTCTCTTTGCTTCAACCAGGTATTAATTATGGTATAGCTAATATGACGACTGTCACAACCGCCCCTTGTCACAACCGTCCCCAGTCTCCCCTACATAAAATCTAGCATATCAGTAATCATTATTAATCTAGCAAAACAAAAAGCTTTCGAACAGTTGATTGCAAACATTTTTTTTCCTCTTTTTTGAGCCATTGCCTCTAGTTTTACAAACATGCTCTATTAATAATGTTGCTTACCTGAGTTTTCGCTCAAAAAAAAAAAAAAAAAAAAAAAAGTGGCCCAAGGGAAACAATGGTTTCTGAAGTTTGGCATTGTTACTTAATATGCTGTCAACCATTACTTAAAAGAGTGGAAAAGTTGTGCTCCATTTGTTAGTGCTAGTTAAAAATAGAGAAAAGAAAAATAGCATATATGAATTAGTTTTCAAAGGATACATTAAAAATTTTTCAAACACATCTGCAAAAGTAATTGGAATCAGTTTACTTCTAGCAACAGCATTGGCAACTTTCACTAAAAAAGAAGAACTAATGTTATAAAACATGTCAATAATGATATATACAATAACATAGTCAAAAGCATATTTTCAACTAAAACATATGATGCACAGTCTTTTTTTTTTTTCATTTTTATTATTAATGTTTAGACAACTTTAAATATTAATGATTTTCACAAATCTGAAGAACCATACAGAGAAACAGCTATTGTAATTCATATATTACAATAGTTTCTCTCCCAGCAATGCAATATAAAGTTCGATTACAATGCTTTATTCTAACCAAATAAATCGAAATTCTAGTTCAATAGCCATCCTTTTTCAATGTACCAATTAATTATTGTTAAATCCCATGTGGTAAAATTTTAAGCATAACCTTAGTAAGTCATTTTCACAACAAACTCAGACATTGTGGCCTGTAGTCTTTTTAAGTAAGGAATTGCTTGCTGATGTAATGTATGGCACAGTGTTGAATGGTCACATAAGTTATGAAATTCTAGTTGGATGCAAAACTTGAACATTGCTAGCTGCCTATGGTGCCTCATATTGATGACACTATATGAGTGTACAAATTTGGCAAGACATTGAAGAGCTATGTAGAAATGGGCAGCATTTTTGGCAACTTATTTTTTGTGCTAAATCGACTTTTTTAACCTTACCATTTCTCAAGTTCAAAAAAGCAAAAGTGATATTGTACCATTCCACAGAAAGAAAAACCTTTTATCCTGCACATGCCATTTCGTAATAAACAAAATTTTACAATTAAGAAATCACAAGAGTGTAGGTGATTTCTTATGCAAAAAATGTGCTCATTTCCCTTTAAACTACTACATTTAATAGAGGAAATCGATACAAGAGTTGCCACTTGCATTACAACATGGTGGCTATTTCATTGAATAGCCCCATCTCTGATATCAGCCACCCAAGCCTCAATCAGACACGAAATTTGGACAGGCATAGATACATACATACATACATAGATACGATCAGATTTAATATTCAGATTAATTTTCTTGTCTATTGACTTAATATTTTATAAAATGATTTACATGGCTTTTTAGTTTAGCTGCTTTGCACATCTAAGGGCTTTTGGTGTAGTCTTTTCATGTTTCATAAAATATTATTTATACTTTATGTATATACGAGCAAATATTTAGAAATGTGCCAATTTGAAGTTGGAGTTTTCTGAAAAAAAATTTTTTTTGCAGAAAAAAACTAATATTGGATTTTAAGTCTAAATTGGATCTGAATGCAAGAAAATAAAAGGGGGGAGGTCAAGGACGTTATTTACCCCCTCCTTAGATTACTCACTTTTAAGCCGTTACAGATCTGATGTTAATATGAGCTACATATTTGAGTTTATGCTTTCAGTCTTCATTAACATCTCTAAATATGATATCATTTCCTTGCATTTTTAACATAGAATTAAGATAATTGTATTAAAATATTTATATTAGGCTAAAAAATCAAAGTTTATTATAAAAAAGCATTTCTTGGAAATAAAAATGAGTGACAAGGTTTTTAGATAAAATAAATTATGAGGTTACCAAATCCAAGCTAATAAAACATTTGTTTTGTTTTGAAACAACACACAACTTCAACTTTTTCAACATACAACTCTGCTGCTTGCTTTTCTTTAATTAGTTGCAGGAAATTTAATTTCTTGATCAGAAATTCAAATTTAGCATGCTAGTTATTATCTAGTTATTTAGCGAAGTTATGAGAAATTGAAGCACCAAATAAATAAATAAAATAATAATAATTAATTAACTTAATTTCTGCAGTGTCAATTTTTCTTATTTTACTAGCTTCTATTGTTAGGTCATACAAACCACAAATGAAGCAATTGTACTAAAACTCATTGCTTTTCATTTTTTAAGAACAAAAATATTCAATATATATGGCTAAAACCTATGATTTTTGCTTTTTATAATTCTGAAACGTGTGAGTTAGTTCTGTAACATATTCGCTGTTTTTCAATGTTACCGCTCTGACTGTTACCGATCTGACAAACGGACAAAGTTTTTTTTTTATTTCCAAGCCGATCGCACAAAACCAAAATCAAACACGTGGTTTTTTCACTTGTAATAAAGGACTATACTTATATATAAAATATCTTTAAAAATAATAAAAACTGCGCATTTTAGAGCGTGTTACCGATCTGATGACTCAAATGACACACATTTTATAAAATCACTTTAAAAAATCTTACATACAATTTTAGATGCAGAAATGCAAATTTTTAATTACAATTCGATAAAACATCCCACCAGGTACTCAGTATCACGTGGTATAGGTGCAGGAAATGATTTTGGGAGCCTAAACATAGATCGGAAGCTATTGTTACCACTCTGACGGCGGAACTTGGGACACGCTTATTTCGCAGCGGCTAGAAAATCAGAAATCGATTAAAACAAAAATGAAGTAAAATATTAACAAAGGGGTAAAAATAGAATTGTTTTTTGTGCAAGTGCGTTTTTTGGGGAAGTTAGAAAGTGCGCATGATCTGTTTGCATGCTAAGCTTTGCTACTGGGGACACGTTACCGACCTGATTTTTGATGTATAAAAACAATATTTTCTGAAGAAAAAAAAAAAAATTCTGATGTTATTAGATAAAATGAAAGCAGAACCTTATCTTCTTTCTGGGGAAAATTATTTTTTTAACTAGTTATTGAAATACTAGTGAAAATTCACTTGGGACTCAAATTGGCACTTTTCTAAATATTAGCTCATACACTGCTCGACATTGAAAATGCAACACCAAGATGGAGTGGTCAGAAATTGATGAAATTTGGTAAGAAGACAGAGACAGCATGGATCAATAAGTGATATTTATTTCAAAATAAATAAGCAAAATTTAGAGCGAGGACGGCGTCGGCTCAGTAAGAAGTAGGACCACCGCGGACAGCGATGCACGAAGAAACACATCTAGGCATGGAGTCAATAAGCCTGCGGATGGTGTCCTGAGGGATGGCACTCTATTCCCTTTCAACCATTTGCCACAGTTCGTCCTCTGAACGAGGCAGTGACAGGTTCTGCAAACGGCGTCCAATCACGTCCCACACATGTTCGATTGGTGACAAGTCAGGAGAGTATGGTGGCCAGGAAAGCATCTGTACACCTCGTAGAGCATGTTGGCTGATTCAAGCACTGTGAGGCCAGGGGGTTATCCTGTTGAAAAATTGCATTTGGCAGACCCTGAGGTAGGGGATTGCCACCGGCCGCAGTACATTGTCTACATATCGTTGGGCCGTCATAGTGCCCCGAATACGAACTAGAGGTGATACGGAATTGTATGCAATAGCGCCCCAAACCATTATGCCACGCTGTCGCGCTGTGGGGCGTTCCACAGTTACTGCCGGATTCGATCTTTCTCCACGTCGATGCCACACACGTATGCGATGACTATCGCTGGACAAACAGAAGCGGGATTCATCTGAGAACACTACGGTTTGCCATTCTGCCATCCACGTCGCTCTGGTCCGGCACCATTTCAAACGTTGGAGTCTGTGCTGTGAGGTCAATGGCAGTCTTCTTAGCGGGCGCCGTGATTGCAGGCCACGTGCAACCAGTCGACGGGAAATGGTTCTGGTCGACACAGGAACATCCAGGGTACCTTGCACGTGCTGCAGAATCGACGTACAAGTGACTTGCGGGTCCGCCACAGCTTGTCGGTGAATCCGTCGATCCAAGCAGTCTGACGTCACTCTGGCTGCACCTGCACCCTTCAATGTGGCTACATTTCCTCTTTCCAACCATCTCCGACACAGCCGATGCACAGTGCTTGCATCCATGTGGGTATCAGCTGCAATTTGACGTATGGACCAACCTCCCCTTCTTAGTCCGATCACCATATCCCTTGTAAAGTCGTCTATATGCTGGAAGTGTCTTCGTTGAGGACGGAGTGGCATTTCCTCCTATCACACGTATCCTTCGAGACAAAAACCAAATTTCTCCGATAATTAGTCTGGCAGAAAAACCAACATGAACATAGCCCACTTTTCAACTTCATTCTCTTATATCTTACTTCACGTGCGTCGGAGAGCTGCGCATATCATATCATTTGCATAACTCAGTGACGTGCGTCTACGGTAAAATTTGCATGAATTTCTGACCACTCCTTCTTGGTGTTACATTTTCAATGTCGAGCAGTGTGTATATATATATATATACATATATATATATAATACAAACAAATAGAAAATGGCGAACAGAGTTCTAGTACGAAGGTTAGGGGGATCACACCATTTTTAATGGTAAGTTAAAGGGGAAAAAATTTAAAATTGTCTTTTAAATATTTAATTGTGAAAATTTAAAGTTCTCCCCCAAGAGACAGCCGCCCGCTACGTGAACCTGTTGCCGTTCTTCTAAGAGTTCATGAACTCCCAACGTGTTAATTTATCGTTTGCTGGCTGAAATTTGTTGATGTTTATTGTTTTTATTATCATTGGGAAGAATAATGTACGAAATTTCAATGACTAATACTTAAACTTTTTCGGATCAGTTAAGTTTAAAAGAAAAAAGTTCTCCAAATATATTTTTGCAATGTGATTATTTATTATTGGACTATAATTTGCAACAGTAATTTCATTTTGTTTGGCGAAAAAGTAAAAATGACAAGCAGTAAATTCTTTATTGCAACCATAGTTTCGCAAATGGGGGAGTTTCCTTCAGTCAAAAGTACTACTTTTTGTTACTGAAATTGATAGAATGATATAAAAAAATAACATGGGCCCGGAAAATACTTTAATTTTCCCAACAGTTTATTTTTTATTAATTTTTTTAAATACCCTACCTTGAAAACGGGGCGTGGTTTTTGTGACGTCAGTGGTGCACCTAACAGCTCTCTTTCCAATAATAACACCATTTTGCTTGACTTGAGTTGTCCAATCGCAGGAATCGGTGACGTCACGACCTTCGTCATCTCACTACAACCAATTAGATTTCGCGCTTACGTGCACCACTGACGTCATGCGCAGATGTTTTTTTTTTTTTCGGAATAGCATCTGCGCACCGGTTAAAATAATTCATAAAAAATATATAACTGTGTCAAAAAATAAAAAAAATGGTCAATTCCTATGTTTTGAAGCATGCTCTTTCAGAAAAAAATACTTTTGAAATTTCGGAAACTCCCCAATTTTCAATTCAAATTAACTGTCGGATTTGTTGCAGTCCTTGACTAATGGTGTGTAGAGAAGTAAAACAAAGACCCACCGACTTGCGTAGAATATGAGCTGTCCAATAAGACATCTGCATTAACCGTGCAAAATTAAAATGTTTTATCTTCTTGGCTAATTTCTTAAATTGGACGACGTATTGAAGGTGAGTAAAGTGACAACTTTAAGTTCTACAACTAATACCAGAATTGCGAATCCCATTCTTCAATTCATCTTCGTATCACCCCTTCATGAAAATCGACAATTCTGAAAAAAGGAGGAGTCAAGTGCCATCTCGTCAAAGCCAGACTTTACATGATACTTTATAATTTCTTTTTTTTTTTTTTTTTGCAAAGGAAACTTTGAGGGTATAATTTCCGGAAAATAGAAAACTGATGAAAAAACGTTCAAATAGCACCTCTCACTTTCATTCGTTATCAATGAGAAAAGGTTTGTTTCATTGCGGCACCTTTTCGTACATATCACTTGATATTCATCTTACTACTCAGAAAGCTAACAGAAAAGTCAGACAATAACAAGATTGAATCTTACACCTGGTACAGAAGTGCTTTTATCTGTCCTTCAGTCGCGTAAAATAGAGCACGTGTAAAATAACAAAGTGTTAAATCTGTACCTCAGAACCAGACTAACGTAAGTCCATTTTCGTCATTTTTCGGTAGAGGGGAAAAACGATTGTCGAATACATCGTTTTTTTTTTTTTTTTTTTTTTTTTTTTTTTCTTTTTTCTCCCCGGCATCAGTGTGTTGGGTGGGGTTTGTGGGGTTGGGGTTGGTGTTGGGGGGGTGTGTTTGTTGTTTGGGTGTGGTGGGTGGGGGTGGTTGTTTGGGGTGTGGTGTTTGTTGTTTTGTGGGGGTGTGGGGGGGTGTGGTGGTGGTGGTGGGGGGTTGGGGGTGGGTGTGGGTGGTGGGGGTGTTGGGGTGGGTGTGTTGGGTGTGGGGGGGTGGGTGGGGTGGTTGGTGTGGGTGTGTGGGGTGGTGGGGTGGGTGGTGTGGTTGGTGTGGGGTGGGGTGTGGGTGGGGGGTGGTGGGTGTGGGTGTTTGTGTGGGGGTGGGGTGTGGGTGGGGTGTGGGTGGGTGGTGGGGGTGGGGGGTGGGGGTGGTGTGTGGGGTTGGGTGTTGGTGGGGGTGTTGTGGGTGGGGTGGGGGGGTGTGGTGTGGGTTGTTGTGGGGTTGGTGGGGGTGGGTGGTGGGTTGTGTGGGTGTGGTGTTTGTGTGGGTTGGGTGGGTGTGGGTTGTGGTTTGGGGTGTGTGGTGGGGTGGGTGTGTGGGGGGTGTGGGTTGGGTGGGGTGGGTGTTGTGGGGTGTTGGTGTGGTTGGTTGTTGGGGGTGTGTGGGTGTTGGTTTGGGTTGTGGGTGTTGGTGGGTGTGGGTTGGTGGTGTTGTGTGTGGGTGTTGGGTGGGTGTTTGTGGTGTTTGGGTGGTGGGTGTTGTTTGGGTGGTGGTTGTGGGTGTGGTGTGGGTGGTGGGGTTGGTTGTTGTGGGTGGGTTGGGTGTGGTTTGTGGTGGGGTTGTTGTGTGGTTGTTGTGGGTGGGGTGGTGTGGGTGGTGTTGTTGTTTGGTTTGTGGGTTGGTGTGGGTGTTGTGGTGGGTTGTGGTTGTGGGTTGGGGTTGGTGTGTTGTGGGGTGTTGTGGGGTTGGGTGTGGTTTGTTGTGGTGGTGTTTGTTGTGGGGTTGGGTTGTTGGGTGTGGGGTGTGGTGTTGTGGTGGTGTTGGTTGTGGTTTGGGGTGGTTTGTGGGTGTTGTGGGTTGGGTGTGGGTGTTGTGTGGGTTTGGTGGGGGTTGGTGTTTGTTGTGTGGGTGGGGTGTTGGGTGGTGGTTTATTTGTTGTTTTGTGTGTTGGGTGTGGGTTTTTGGTGGTGGTTGGTGTGGGGTGGTGTTGTGGGGTGTGGTTGGTGTTTGTGGGTTTGGGTTTTGGGTGGTGGATGTGGGGGTTTTGGTTGGATGTTTGTGGGTGGTTGGGGTGTGGTGGGTGTATTGGTGGGGTTGGTGGGTTGTTGGTGTTGTTTGGTTTGGGGTAGGTGTTGGTTTGTGGGTGTGTTTGGTTGGGTGGTTGTTTGGTTTTGTGATGTGGTGGTTGTGTTGTGGGGTGGGTTTGTGGGTTGTGGGTTTGGGGTGGGTTGTGGTTGTGTAGGTGGGTTTGGATTGGTGGGTTGTGGTTGTGTGTTTTTGGTTGTGGGGTAGGTGGTGGATTGGTTGTTGGTTTTTGGGTGGGTGTTGGTTGGTGGGTGTGTTTTGGTTGTGGGGTTGTGGTGTTTTGGGTGTGTTTTGTGGGTTGTTGTTTGGATTTGGTGTTGTGATGGTGGGTGTTTGGTGGAGGGGTAGGGGTTATTTGGTTGTGTTGGGTGTGTTTGTGGGTGTGATGTGTTGGTTATGGAGGTGGTGTTGTGTTTTGGGGTTTTTTGGTTGGGGGTTGGGGTTGTGTTTTGGTATTTGGTTGGGAGTGTTGTTGTTGTGTGGTTGGGTGTGGGTTTGATGGGGGTTGTTTGTGGGTGTGTATGGTGGTTTTTTGGTTGTGGGGTGATAGGGTATGTGTTGGTGGGGTTGTTTTGGGTGTTAGGGGGGGTGGTATGTAGTTGTGGTTGTGGTTGGGGTGGTTGGGGTTGGTTGGAGTTTTGTGGGTATGGTTGTTGTATGATTGTGTGTTGTGGTTTAGGGTGTGGATTGGGATGGGGGTGTTGAGGTGTGAGTGTTTTGTGGTGTTGGAGTGTTAGGTTGGTTAGTTTGTTTTATTGTGGTTTGGGGTAGTTTTGGTTATTTTGAGGGTTGGTGTATGTTGGGTTGTGTATGGTGTGGTTGATTGGTTGGGGGGATTTGGGAGTTGGTGGAGGGTTTTGTGGTGTGGGTTGTTGGTAGGTGAGTATGGTGTTTTGTATTGGTTTATTTGGGAATGTTTTAGGGTGGTATGGTGTTGTGTGTGGGATGGGTTGTAGATGAGGTGGTATTGGTGGGGTGTTGATGATTATGAGTGTGTTAGAGTTTGTGGTTGGTAGATTTGGTATTGTGTTTGGATGATGTAGTGGTGGTGTAGGGTTTGGTGTTGTGTTGGTGATTAGAGTGTAGGTTGGTGAAGTGAGGGGTTTGTTGGAGGTGGTAGTTGTGATTGATTGAGTGGGTTTTTAGGATTATTATGATGTGAGAAGGTTGGTGTTGATTGTGTTTATGGTTGTAAGTATTGGAGGATTATGTGATTGTGATGTTTGTGTAATTTGTGAAATAAGATGTTGATGAGTGATAGAATTGAGATATAGATGGATAGTATGATTGATTAGTGTGATGTTTGTGAGTACATGTTTGGATATTTTAAGAAGTATGGTATAGTGACCAGTTACGAGTGAAGTTTATGTAAATGGTTTGGTGTGTTTTATTATATAATAGAGTAAACTAAGGTATATTATATCTTTGATAGTTTGTGTTGTGGGGATGTTCGTGGGTAAGTTGGAGGAATTGGTATTGGAAGATTAGGATTGATGAAGAAGGATGGTTTGGGGGTGATTTATTGATTTGGGTGGTTTATTGTAGGTTTATTAGGTGTTTATTTGGATTGGGTGGTGTAAGAATGGTTGAGTTTTGGGTGTAGGTGTGAGTTTTTTTTTGGGTTGTTAGGTTTTTATTTTATTTGAAGTGAGAGGAGATTGTGTATTTGTGTTATAGAGATTATCTTTAATATTTAAGGTGTGTTTTGTGTGTGTTAGAATTAGTTTCTATATGAGAAGCGCCGACCTATCGGCCAATTTTTTTGAAATTTAAGTTTCAGCAATTTTTTTTTCGAAAAAGTACTCACATTTAGAATAATTTTAGTAAAAAAAGCAAAAGAATCGACCGATTTTTCCGTCTTTTATAACCATTTGAAATTTTGAACCCTAAACTTCAGGCCAGGCTGCCTAGACGTTGCGGCCACTTTTACATAGGCAGCCTTAGTGAACCACGTTCAGAAAAAAATTAGCTTCAATTTGATATATGAGTCATGAGTGTACGCTATGAGTGTAGAAATACTACATTCATGTGACCTGTTTAGGCCTATAGGTTTCGGGCACTTTTACATAGGCGGACATAGTGCATCATGTTCAGAAAAAAATCAGCTTTAATTTGAAATATACGTCATGAGTGTGCGCTATGAGTGTAGATAAACTGCGGTGGGATCTTAGACTATTTTCTTTTCAAGCATTTTATGTGTTTTTCTGGGTAAAATAATGTCTAGTTTACGTACGTTTCCCAGCGGGCGCTTGGTCATTCATTGGTTTTTCTTTTCCTCCCAGTCACCAGTTAGGGTTTAACCGGACCACATCCGGTTAAACCCTCATCAGGGTTAGGTACGGGGAGTGACTGGTAGGGTTTAAATAAATAAATAAATAGTGACAATGAGAGAGATTGAGTCAAATATTTGGAAAATGAGGTGCAACATCAATTTTTAAAACATCTCTTCACTACAGTAAACTCTCGATTGTCCGCGAATGTCTCTAGGAGAAAAAAATTCCTAGTTAACTTTATTCTTGTAGCAACTTAGTTACCTTTATAGATTTTATATGCTTGAGAACTTCAAATATAAATCATTTTTTATGCTGCTCCTATCGTCACTTTTTGCACAGATAACGTTTTAAGTGTAATGCAATTTTTTTGAAGCAAAAGACATTTTTTACCTTCTTTGCCCCTTATTGTATGTTTTTTTTTTCGAATTATCCTCGATTTTCATTATCCGCGATACCCGTGCCACCCAATTCCACGGATAATCGGGAGTGCACTGTACATTTTGTAAAACCATGATGAGATGGCACCTGTCAATCAAATGAGAAATCGAGTCCATTCCTTAAAATAGGTAGAGAAAGAAGAAATTGACGCGTACCGTATTTATGAATTTAGCGACATTTCGGCGATCTGCCAAGTTGTATTTATAGAAGAGGGAATAATTCTTTAACCATTTTATTTGAGGTCAAAAAAGAGACAGCATTGTAGTAAACCATTCTAAATTTATCGCCTGCAACATATATTTTACTTTATAATTAATTTATTTCAATATAAATCGCAGTAAACATCTTGAGTGAACAAATGAAGCTCTTAACACGTTAAATGCTGATGCTGACCTCATGACAATGGTAACCACCATCGGGCTGAATATTTTGTTGTTGTCTAACTCACCAATTCCACACCATTTTTAATGTAGATAAAGGGGAAAAAATTTAAAAATTGTCTTTTAAATATTTAATTGTGAAAATTTAAAGTTCTCCCCCAAGAGGACAGCCGCCCGCTACGTGAACCTGTTGCCGTTCTTCTAAGAGTTCATGAACTCCCAACGTGTTAATTTATCGTTTGCTGGCTGAAATTTGTTGATGTTTATTGTTTTTATTATCATTGGGAAGAATAATGTACGAAATTTCAATGACTAATACTTAAACTTTTTCGGATCAGTTAAGTTTAAAAGAAAAAAGTTCTCCAAATATATTTTTGCAATGTGATTATTTATTATTGGACTATAATTTGCAACAGTAATTTCATTTTGTTTGGCGAAAAAGTAAAAATGACAAGCAGTAAATTCTTTATTGCAACCATAGTTTCGCAAATGGGGGAGTTTTCTTCAGTCAAAAGTACTACTTTTTGTTACTGAAATTGATAGAATGATATAAAAAAATAACACGGGCCCGGAAAATACTTTAATTTTCCCAACAGTTTATTTTTTATTATTTTTTTAAAATACCCTACCTTGAAAACGGGGCGTGGTTTTTGTGACGTCAGTGGTGCACCTACCAGCTCCCTTTCCAATAATAACACCATTTTGCTTGACTTGAGTTGTCCAATCACAGAAGTCGGTGACGTCACGAACTTCGTCATCTCACTACAACCAATTAGATTTCGCGCTTACGTGCACCACTGATGTCATGCGCAGATGTTTTTTTTTTTTTTTCGGAATAGCATCTGCGCACCGGTTAAAATAATTCATAAAAAATTTATAACTCTGTCAAAAAATAAAAAAAAATGGTCAATTCCTATGTTTTGAAGCATGCTCTTTCAGAAAAAAATACTTTTGAAATTTCGGAAACTCCCCAATTTTCAATTCAAATTAACTGTCGGATTTGTTGCAGTCCTTGACTAATGGTGTGTAGAGAAGTAAAACAAAGACCCACCGACTTGCGTAGAATATGAGCTGTCCAATAAGACATCTGCATTAACCGTGCAAAATTAAAATGTTTTATCTTCTTGGCTAATTTCTTAAATTGGACGACGTATTGAAGGTGAGTAAAGTGACAACTTTAAGTTCTACAACTAATACCAGAATTGCGAATCCCATTCTTCAATTCATCTTCGTATCACCCCTTCATGAAAATCGACAATTCTGAAAAAAGGAGGAGTCAAGTGCCATCTCGTCAAAGCCAGACTTTACATGATACTTTATAATTTCTTTTTTTTTTTTTTTTTGCAAAGGAAACTTTGAGGGTATAATTTCCGGAAAATAGAAAACTGATGAAAAAACGTTCAAATAGCACCTCTCACTTTCATTCGTTATCAATGAGAAAAGGTTTGTTTCATTGCGGCACCTTTTCGTACATATCACTTGATATTCATCTTACTACTCAGAAAGCTAACAGAAAAGTCAGACAATAACAAGATTGAATCTTACACCTGGTACAGAAGTGCTTTTATCTGTCCTTCAGTCGCGTAAAATAGAGCACGTGTAAAATAACAAAGTGTTAAATCTGTACCTCAGAACCATACTAACGTAAGTCCATTTTCGTCATTTTTCGGTAGAGGGGAAAAACGATTGTCGAATACATCGTTTTTCCCCTCTACTGAAAAATGACGAAAATGGACTTACGTTAGTCTGGTTCTGAGGTACAGAAATATGAATTCTATTATTTCTTATTCATCCTCAAGTGAGTTTGAGCTGATATAACCTACGGTTCGTTTAATTTGAGGGGAAAAAGACATTAATTCTAACTGGGAAAAAAAACAAAAATCCGTTTTAACCTACTTTCCCATAAAAGTGTCTAAAACTAATTGACCAAACACATGAAAGAAGAGCTCTGTAAAAATATCGCTGAATACAAAAAAAAAAAAAAATAATAATAATAATAAATTAATAAATAAGTAAATAAAAAATAAATAAAAGATTAAATAAATAAATAAATAAACTTAAACATAAAAAATGGTTTTTAAATCTAAAGATTGTTTCAATCAGCTTGGTTTCACTAAAAAGTGTGAACGAAAATAAGTACGTGATTTCTTGATTACACTACAACTCAAGCTCAATATCTAAATATTTAGATGATTCTGAAATATCCAACAAAATTCAAATTAGCAATTAGAGAGCGAAAATAGACAGCAAACAGCTTTATACGAATAGCTTTTACTATACCACCCAGGAATTAATTTCTACCAAACGAAGTATCGGAGCCCTATAGTTCTAACAACTTAATTTTCGCGCAAATAGTCTGATTTTCGCCTGAAATGATAGTTCCTTTTTAACCCTTTATGCCCCGACGGGACTCAGAAGTCCCGGTTATATTAATTTAGTATTATGAATCCTAAATGGCTGTAATCATGCTGAAGCTTTTAAGTACCACTCCTTGTAGTTTGCTGAGAGGCAGACAGATGGTACCTGCGATCGGAAACAGTTTTCTTGAGGGCCCTAAGGCGTAGGGGGCCTTAGACCCCTAAAATTTTCAAAATTTTGTTACTCGATAAATATGTTTTTTGATGTATCTTCAACTAAAAAAACCAAAAAAATATGTAAAAAATCATTGAAAATTTATTTGGGACATAAAGGGTTAAAACTTTCAAATTCTCTACTTTTCGTTTCTAGCGAATTGCAATTCGGGCGACATCTTTGGGAGATAAAACTGGCAGAAATTGCACTCAAATGCATCTTTAAAATGTTTATTGATTTGAATTGGCTTTAGAAGTAACAGGGATTTGCGATCACTCCACTTTCTGTCTGGAAGTTGTTTGTTACTGTTTACAATCATTTCTGCTTTAAATATATGCCATCTGTGTCTCGACTTCGTATATTGCAACTACTTGCACAGCTTTCGTCATCAGGGCTGCCAGAGCTTGCCTCCCCCGACCCCCAAGAATTGAAATTTTCAATACAAACCTTGGGTTTTTGGGATTTTGCTTGAAATTCTTAGGTCTTGGGTTTTATTGAGAAGAACGATTTGTTGATAAAATATGTTTACGAAAAAAACGCAGTGTTTCACTAAAATATTCGTTTTTGATTGAGCGATCTAAAATGGAAAAAGCGAACAAAAAACAAATTAATAAACAAACAAATAAATACATATATAAATAAAAATAAATGTAGAAGAAGGGGAAAAAAGAAAAATTTCCCGGCTCTTGCATTGTATAGCACTCCTGATTATCCATGGAATTGGGTGGCACGGGTATCGCGGATAACAAAAATCGCAGATAATCCGAAGAAAGCATAAAATAAGGGGTAAAGAAGATAAAAAAATGTCTTTTGCTTAAAAATAATTGCATTACTCTTAAAACGTGATATGTACAAACAGTGACGATAGGGACAGCAAAAAATAATAATTTGTATTTCAGCTTCTCTATACACTGCACTCTTGGGTAACAAATGTTGAGACAAAATTTAAATTCGTGCTTTTTCGAAAAAATCTGTTAATTGTGTTTGTTTCTTGCTACGAAATTTTTGCTTTACAAGAATAAAATTACCGTAAAGTCGGGTTACATGGACCCTAGGGGGTTACTTGAGCCCATTACAGTAAAATGATAAAATTTTGGTTTGGTACTTACTAGTTGAAGACTTGCACGTAGTTCCTCGTTTCTCCGCTATGTAGAAGCACTCTGCAGTCTCTAACGCTAGTACCAAGCCCAGATTTTATCATTTTACTGTGGGCTCAAGTACAGTGCAGCTCAAGTGACTCCCTTGTGGGTCCAAGCAACCCGACTTTACGGTAACTAACATTTTTTTTTCCCGAGACCCTCGCGGATCATCGGGAGTTTACTCTATGCAATTTCTCTCTTTAACCCATTTATGCCCAAGATTTTTTAACATTTTTTTTCAATTTTTGTCTGCTTAAAACTCTTACTTGGAATAGTTTAGATCCATTTTAGGTTTAAAATAGTTCGCCGTTGCCATATTTATTAAGTTATTTAACGTCCTGTTTATGGGATATTTTGCAGATATGTGAGCAAAATACGACCTTACTTCACTTTACTTATGCAAAGTAACATTACAGAAGACATCTGTGATCAGTTTTAAGCAAATCATTTTAAAACAGTTCAGTTTTATGAAAAATAAGTTCGCAAAAAAAAAAAAAAAAACTTACTTTCTGTGGTTACCCATGCTGGACCGTTACTTTGATTTGTCTGAAAATAGCTGTCAATAAATAAACTCTGATGTCCAAATAGTGGCTCTAACTGATTTTCTCAAGAAGAAGGACTATTTAACTTGTGAAAAACAGCTTTAGAGTAAAATGAAATACCCATTGCAGGTTTTTGTATGCAGTAACTAACAAGCGTCCCGTTTTTAGGCTACTGGGGTATAAATGGGTTAATGGGCAATTCCACCGCTACGGACGTAACAATCGCACACTTTAAATACACATAATGATAATTTGGTTTGATAAAAATCTACAATTTTTTTTCAGTTGTATAATTCGATGTTCTTAATGATATCCTAAATTTCGGTGCAGATTCCGTACAGAATATTACAAAAACTTAGAACTACCTGTTACGGACGTAACTCAGAAAACAGCAAATATTCTACATTGTTATACACTGCGATGCAAAAGTTTAGACAAAATGCAAATATGTGAATAAAAAGAAAACTATTCAACGAAATGCTTTCAAATTTCTACTACAGGCACAAAATATGGTCCCAAATACGTGTCTGGAGTTCTTATAACTATAACTGGAATCAAATTTTGGATATTACAAAATATATTTTTTTACATTGTTGCAAAAGTTTAGACAATAGCCAGATTTTATGCAAATATCCCTTGAAATGTGATTGGTGGAGGAAATGCGGGACTATATTATTCATTTATAAAGTGCAGAGATTGCTGAATAAATAATCAAAATATCAAAAGCTCTTTAGTTCTCGTGTAAAGAAGATGAGAATGTTTGGAAGCCGAAATTTGAAAATGAACCTACTTTATTAATTTTTTGTCTTTTAAATCGGCTCTAGTGTGGTAGTACATTGTTATTTACTTTGTGGAAAGCAAATTCAGACATGCGTATCGATCAAAAAGTCCAAGAAAAATTATATTTCTTAAGGATGAAGGAATTGAAAAAACTGCTCAGACTGACGATTCGCCCCTTAATCCTACAAAACTTCAACTTGGGTCAAAAACAGCACGTGACAGCATAAGTAGATGCACAACT
>JAXGGA010004137.1:0-92233 GCA_038373865.1 Uloborus plumipes | reverse complement strand
GATCTCTCGATGACGTCATGAAATAATGCAAAATCTTGATTTTTCAAAACGTCATAACTCGGTCAATTTTTGTCGTAGAAGAGTGATTTTTTTTTAGTTTTAAACGTTGCAGTGTCAAGAATGTTTTACTAAATATAATGGATAGGACGGGGGGCTGTATAAAAATTTAAATTTCGTAACTCTTTCAAAATTTGATTTTTTGAAAAACATTGAATAGACCCAAAATTCCTTTCGTAATTTGGAGATTTTTTCCTAAATAAACTATATGCTTATCTCTAACGGTTTAGAAATTAGCTATTGGTCCACGATAGGAGTGGACACCCTGTATATTACTCACTTTGAAAAAAAATAGATTTCTGCACCGCAGAAAATGACCCTAAAAATGGTTGACGTTCATCCGGACAAAGTTTAGACAAAGAAATTTCAGGAGTTTATGACTGTATTTGTCACAAGTAGTTTTGGTTTTAGTGTAGTAAAAAAGACCATTTACTCTTTTGAATTGCTTAATTGCTATAGAGGAGTTTTCGTTGCTGTATGTACAAGCTGCGCTTCGTGGCCAGAGTAGGGGAAAGTTGGGTAAAACCGGGTAGTCGGGAGCAAACCGGGTACCCCCTTCTAGCCTCTGTAAGCGCTGCAACCGCGTGAAAAACAGAAGAACTACCTTCCACTTTGATGAAGAAGCAGTGGAGATTGCATCAGAACGCAATAGACACGCTTATCTCGTTCCTGTGAAGGAAATTCTATTTGAGTGGTTTTTGCTTACGATTTTTGAGCAAAACAAAACCGAATTGTACTACATTCCTGTTTCTGCAAGAATAAAGGCATGTAGCTCTCTTTGTACAGCATTTAATTACCTTCATTATCATTGTAAGTATTTGTCTGTAGCGTTCTGTATAGTCATTTGACGCCATGTCTTATGAAAGCTTTATGTGCGGGGTGAATCCGGGTACTAACCGAGGGGCAAAACCGTGTACCCGGTTTCACCCCTTGGTTTTTAAAACATAATAAGTCTATTATATAATGAAAAACAATTTTTATTTAACCAAATTATTTTACAATGAGGTTTCAAGACAAGATATATTAACCATCGAATCTAACAGCTTCGGAACCCGAGCAAATCAATTTACCCTGCAGTTCTAAGTCCATGTCTCCTAACCCTAAACCTATTCTAGGTGCATCATTCAGTGTATCAAATTCCGAATTGATGCCTCCACCGTACACTGAGAGAAAGACAAGGGCGAAGGAGGACAAAAGAAAAAGTAAAACTGTAATTTTGACGGGCTCCCCATACAAAAGTCAACTTCAATCTACACTAAAAGCGAAGAAAAAGAAAAATGATAAAAAGAAGACCAAAGGTGGACACAAAAAAAAAAAAAACCCTGATGGAAAGAAAAATGAATCAAAGAAAAGGCAACAGCAAAAAATTAAGTCTAAAGACAGTTAAACTAACTTTCAGCTCATTAATGTGTCCTGTCATACTAATTATGATATTTTATGACAGCAGTTAACATATGTTGCTAAATAAAACTTGAATTTTGTGGAAACTTTTAAATTTTTTATTTTCCCATAACAATAACATATCTACCCGGTTTTACCCCACTAGTGGGGCAAAACCGGGCAAAATGACTTTTTTTACAAAAAAATTTGTAAAAATTCAGAAAAAAAAACTGGAATGTTTTCAAGACTGCGGTTCCATTAACAGATAAGTAGAGCATACTTTTGCCAAATTTTGTTCCTCTATGTTAAAAACTGTGAGTTTTGGGAGCCTTCAAACGTTAGGTACCCGGTTTTACCCTACTTTCCCCTACTGGATTCGATTTCCACCGGTGCACTGCGTGTTCATTTCCTTTCTTTGTGAAGATTTTTTTTTTTTTTTTTTTTGCGCTGCCTGGTATGCAACATAAGTCCAATCTTACTGGGCAATGCGACCCAAACCTCCCACAGTATTTATTAATTTGCTTGGATACGTCAACAGCAGCAGCAATTGCACATTTCAAAACATCAGACTATTTTCTAACGTGTTACTGAAGTTTTATATATGCTATCCATATACAACCTACTTCACGTTCTTATATATGTTCTGTAAATTAAAAGCTTAGAAAATACACCAAAGTAGTTTTAGACCCCCTAAGCTGATACCAAAAAAATAGTTCCAAAACGTGACGTTCTTAAATCAAAAATAAATATTTAAAAATACCACTTTAAATGTTGACTTTAAATTTTTCAGAATGAGTTCTTTTATTCCTCTTAAGAAATGAAATATTTCCAAAAATGTCTTACAAACTTGTAATGTATTAAATATTCGATTCATTTAAAGATATCAGCTTTTTGGAAACTGTTTTGCTGGGTGTCAGCTTGAGGGCACTTTAAATTTCATATTTAAAACCCTAAATCAATAATACTTCTAACGTTATTTAAAGGCGAAGTAAAATGTATTCACGTTGAATGAAGATCTAAATGTATCCCCATTCTATTGCTTCTCTTAACAAATGTTTCCAAGATTTGATCCCATTAACGCCAAACGTCCGCCATTTGCAAGTATTCCTCTTCAAAGCTGAAATTTTAATGCTATCTTTATTCCTTTCCGGGAACAAGATATTGTCCGTTGCACGCGATGTGGGGCATTAACCATTAATCGGTTCGAAAATGGAATAAAAATTGCTTTAAATAAAAGAAGATCGTTAGAGAAAAAGTACGTATTTCAAGCACAAAATGTGTTTTCCTTTTCTATTTGAAATAAGTTTCGCTTGAATTTATTACTATTGCTTTGCCAAAATTTGAAGAAAAAAAAACTTCTGTTTCAAACCAACGGTTAAAGCTTTTTTTTTTAAATATAGGAAAGGTACCGAAACCGATATTACAATGCAAAACACCAACAACTCGTTTATTCCATCCTTAGACTGCAGTTTCGTGCTATTTGGTACTCGTCAGCATGGTATAGGAACCAAACGAGCTGGAGGCAGAAAACCTCTTATAGAGCAAAGAGAGCCAAAAAAACTGGTAGCTAATGAGAAATTAGAACCGATATGCCATTTTGTTTTGGGGCTCTAAATCGAAGCTCAAAATCAATAAGTTTCTGCATACCTCTGGAGAAAAAGGCCCCCAAAACTGACATAGGTGCAGAAAACCGGCATACTGTGTGATATTTTATTGCGTGTCCTTTCTCGAATTTGCGCATGCGTCAGGTTTCTTTTGATGATCTCAAAATGTAGGGCAATTCCAAAGAAATATTTAGCGGAACTGACAAGGGAATGAATGAAAGCATCGGGAAATGCGCATCTTTAACCTATTACCCTTTTTTCAAATGGAACCGTTCGAGGCTGCTAGGTGCTGAATTCGAGAACAAACAGTACCATTATTTTTCTGCTATATGTGATTCTAGTTGAGTAACAGCAGAAAAACACCGCTAGATCGGTTTACTATATCTATGCTAATTTTCGTGCTTTCCTCAATGCTTTTATCGAAAGCGTTTGCATTCAAAGACTGTTTTTTGGGGGGGGGGGGTTAAAAGGGATTTACTAAAACCCCAAAATACGGGTCTGCGATTCTCATTAAAATTTATGGAGCAATAAATTTAGGTCTAAACGTCGAAAATATCCAAAATAAATTATAATATTTCCAATGCCTTAAAAGGCAAAATGACAATCCGCTAACACATGCAAGGAAGCGATGTTTAATTTAGCTACGTGAAGAAAACTGAAAAAGTATCGTAAAAAAATGAAATCACTTATTTAATACACTGCAAAAAATAAGATGTTTTAACAGTATAATACGGGCACCAAAGGTTCCAGTTTAAAACTGTAAAATGAACAGTAAGGAACTGCAAAACTAGCAATTTTACAGTTTATTACTGTAAAGCAGCAATTTTACAATATATCAGGTGGCAAATTACAATTTTACAGTTTATTACTGAAAAATTAGCAATTTTTACAGTTTATTACTGAAAAATTAGCAATTTTTACAGTTTATTACTGAAAAAATAGCAATTTTTACAGTTTATTACTAAAAAATTAGCAATTGTTACAGTTTGTACCTCTAAAATTAGCTGTGTTATACTGTAAAAATAACATCTATTTTTACTTTCTTCTATATCTAGAATATAGAAGAAAGTATTGGATTCGTGAAAATTTTCGAATGTCGAATTTTGACGGATTTGCACGTTTTGAGTTGCGCTGAGTCCATTTCGACCATATTTGGAAAGTGTGTGTGTGTGTGTGTGTGTCTGTGTGTGTGTGTGTGTGTGTGTGTGTGTGTGTGTGTGTGTGTGTGTGTGTGTGTGTGTGTGTGTGGCCGCGCTAGAGCAAAAACTACTGCATGAAATCGAACAAAAATTTTTGCACATATGTACCACCATGTGAACTGGTGCACCTGACTTTTTTTAGCGAATTCCTCCAAGGGGGGTGGAGCAATCGCACGTGATCTGCGCGTGGGTGATTGCTATGTCTCAGGAAGTAACCGGCGGAATCAAACGAAAATTGGTCCATAGGTAGACCCTACTGAGTACAGGTGCTGATTCAATTTGCCTGTCAATATCTCGAAGGGGGGTGGAGCAATCGCACGTGTTCTGCGCGGGGTGATTGCTATATCTCAGGAAGTAACCGGCGGATTCAAACAAAAATTGGTCCATAGGTAGACCCTATTGAGTACAGGTGCTGATTCAATTTGTGTGTCAATATCTCAAAGGGGGTGGAGCAATCAAAAGTGCTTATTTTGTCATTGCACCTACTGTATCTCGGGAAATATTGCTGCGATTTGAATGAAATTTGGAATAACACTAACCCAATATGGAAGCAAGCATCGATTAAATTTTGGCGCCAATCGCCCTAGGGGGAGGGTGGGGTGATTTTTGCGCTTAGTCAACAATGCGAAAAATTAATTCATTAAAAAATCGCTTTCACGCTATTTAATTATCAAAACATCTGAAAACTTTCAATGATTTGAAATTTTTAACTGTTGCCAATTTCTTTTTACTAACAAATAAAATGTTTGCAATTAATCTAAACAAGGCTTTTGCAATGATTTCCAACTTCGCTCATTGATTCTGCATTTGCAGGGTTATTACGATAATTGGGAAATTGGAGCTGTTTCCAATTATTCGGGCGAGTACGTATTTTATTTTGTAATCGGAATTCATAAGATAGATATAGAAGAAAGTTTCGTGATGGCCACGACAGCTAGTTTTTACAGTGTGTATTAGATATCATCAAAAAGATATATACATTTGTTATTACCCAAAATAATAAGGATCTAATGCAATGTATGTAACACTAGCTACTTTTTTGGAGTAGCACCGGTATTCCTCAAAAATAAAAGCACTTTCAAGGGATCATATTCAAATATCAGGCTTCAAAAAAAAAAGAAGATTAGTAGTGTACAATTTTCCGTCCACATGTATAAAAAAGTATATAACTTGGTATCAATATAGAGTATAAAGAGAAGAAAAACATCAGGTTTTCTTATTACTTTGATGAATTGTCCTAGAGCTGTTGAAAAATTTAATACCGTTTATTAAACTTTTCCAAGTTTAATTTTCTGATTCCCTTCAAATAAGTTTACCATTTTCATATCAATAGTATCCGTTTGTCTCTTTAGCATGTTGCATAGAACCGTCTTATTCCCAGGCCCGTCATTTCAAGTTTTTTCGGGGGGGGGGGGAGGTCAAAGGGTGCGAACACAATGCAACTTGATCGGAAAACAACGAAAACCACTCCCACTTTCCGTAAATAGATGGATTTCTTAAAACCGGTGGGGGGGGGGGGGCAATTGTCCCCCTGATTCCCTGAATGATTGGCCTACTTATTACTTGACACCAAAATACTTATCTCGCTCTCAAGCGAAGACTAAATTTTATCACAACACTCAGTTTTTATACTCGGCGATTATTTTTAAAGTATCACGTTTATCAGATATTAGCAGGTTGACTTGACTAGACTGAAACCATTGCTGCATTCAGTTGACATATTCCATTATGTAAATATCTTAACTTCAAACAATTGTATCAAAATTTATTAAGTTTTTCTTTCAATGGACTGTTTACATAAACTAAATACTTGGACGATTAAATTACATGCTGCAACAGAAAAACAGAAGTTTCTTATCACACTGCTGTTACGAACAATACCATTAAACTACATTCATATAAATCTCTATTGAGGATGAGATTATCTTATTTCTTTTCAGTTATCTTTTACTTCCTATAAGAAATGACATTCCTTTTCAAATTCGTTGGACCTGCACAAAGCTTTGTCCATTAGTTCCGCCTTTACTGAAAGATTAAAATCAAATGTATTTACATAAAAAGTACTAAATTTGCTCCTCTTAATAGTATTTGCAGTGTTTATCAAAATTAACTATTCAGTGCTAATGGCAAAATTTAACTTAAAGAAATTTTCGTAGCATGCTATTCCCCTTCAAGAACGGCTAAAAATCAGTCGTATCCTGGGTTAAGTTGTCATCATGTTCAAGCATACGATTTTAAACTACACAGCAAATAATCAGATAGTTTTTGAACACGTTTTGAGAGAATTATTTTTAAGATATCTTTTTTGGCTCATCACACTTTTTTAACAGTTTTAGAAATGCATGTTAATACTTTTTGAACACTGACTCATGGTCCTAATTTTAAAACACCTAGTAACACACTTTTTGTGAAACTTTATGCAGCAAGTATAGAGTAATCTTTGTATATAACAGCAGTTTTGCTGTTAAATTTCACAGTAATCTGGAGAGTAGGGACAGCTGTTTACCCTTGGCAGACAATGGGCGGCTTACGAATACGGAAGTTTTAGCCAGTATTCCTAACACGAACGGATATTGATTCATTGCAACAGAACTTCTAATAGTTTCATGTTGAGAGATTATATTTACTGGTATTTAAAGAAAACTGTTGACATCATATGAAGGACCGGGGGGGGGGATATGAAAGTGCCCAAAAAGTGATTTTGAGAAAAATGAAAAGCAAAGTTTTATTTCTAGTAACTCCCTTTGCAGTTAATACAGTCTTTATGCACATTTCGGTCGATTATCATCTTTTTCCCTCCTTGTTTTTCTACCAGATGATATTACTCCTTCATAGCCCCTAGGTAGCGCTAATATCTCAAAATTGACGAAAAAGTGACTTTCATCTTTTTTCCACGTGGCCCTTCATATTTGAACAAACGAAAGCAATGATTTTACTAGTGCTCTTAAATGAGACCACAATCTGTTATCAAATAAACCCCTGCTTTGTTCTCAAGTGTGTTACTAAGCACAAATTAAACATCGTGAGCGAAACACATTCGGAACAATGATTAATGCCATTTCTTTTTGAAAGAGCACATTCGGAACACATTTTAGTACACATTTAGACCGATGAAACACTTTTTCCAAACTAAAGTGTGCTAAACGTGTTTCCAGTGCGTACTGGTTACTTGCAGTGTGTCTCATTACAAACTGTAGTGTAATTCAAAATTAGATCCACATTTTATCCTTTTATTTTGCACATTTCCTTTGACATATGCTCTAAATTGATTTTAACTTTTAAAAGTTTTAAGCAGCATATTGTTTTAAGTCTCGTTACAATGGATGCAGGGGCGTATCCGGACAAACCATTCGGGGGGGGGTGAGTTCGGAATTTGTGAGGCAATGTTTTTAAAGGCAAGTTCCAAAAGCAGTTTTAGACGATCTGCGTTCATGATTAGGGGACGGGGGTGACTTTTTCTCAAAAAAAAAAACTTCGTTACTGTTGGTCATAAAATTGCAATGCTTGATGAAATCAACGGCGATAGCACTGAGTGCTAGTTACATACTAACTAGCATTTGTCTTGGACGTAGTTAGATTTAACTATAGAGCTTTTTGGTGAATAGTTTAATTGGATTTTTAATGACGAAAAAAAGGAATAAATCAACAAATAAAATAAGACAAAACAATTGAATAAACACATTAAATAAAGTTACGACTTTCGGGATTTGTGCTATGATGCTTTTGTTGTAGCTGGTAAAATTCCGGTTATTATACATATACTCCCGCAGAAATAATACAGGGTAACAAGAAATAACTTGGACGAAGTTTCAAACCGAATATCTGTAAATACCACTAAATTTTTAATGATATTGTGATAGGGAATCGATCCTAGAAAGCTACTAAAGAGGTGTAAGTAAGTTAGTTTAGGATAATTATTATGGTTCACCAACGATCTACCGTACTGAATTACAAAAGCAAGAAATGAAACTATGTGAGATTGTTCAACGATTGAAAGTGTCTAAGCAGGCGGTTTCCTATACAATTAAAATATTTAAAAAACTTGGACATGATGATGACAGGTTAGGAAAAGAAGAAAACGCACTGTTAACACAACAAGAGACCGGAAAGTGACTGAAAAGTGAATTTAACGAAATCCAAGGATTTCAATGAAAAATGCTGCTAGAGTGGTTAAGATCGACAGAGAAACCATTCGTTTGATGATAAAAGTTGAGCTTGATCTTTTTCCTTATAAAATGAAAGAGGCTCAAAAGCTAACAGCAAAGAACAAACGCACAAGACTTTAAAAGAGGAAAGAGCTGTTAAAGAGGGCCGCAGATGATCGATGGCAAACATTGGTCTTAACAAATGAGAAACTGTTCTTGATTGGACAAGCTCAAAACAGCCATAATGGAAGAGCGTGGTCAGAAGAAGCCCCTGAAACTTCTGGAATTGTTGGTGGGTTCAAGGACCCATATCTGCAGTGACTTGGGTTGGGATATATGCTAGTGAGAAAACACCACTTGTTTTTGATGATTCAAGGGATAAAAAATAATCATCAGACATACCGCAAACTCATTTTGGAAGATATTCTCTTACTTTGGTCGCAAAAATTCTTTGAAAACCAAAGATGAACCTTCCAACAGGGTTTTTCACAAAATACAGTCAAGATTGATGGAAGACACATTTTCCGAAGTTCATTGAAGCTCAAGAATGGCCCTCGTATTCCCCAGATTTGAACCCAATGGATTATTCTGTTTTGTCCAACTTGGAGACAAGGGCAAGTACTAAACCTCATAAAACTTTGGCATCACTACAAAAATCTATATCGAGGAAAAGGGATAAAAAATCAATAATTCAGTTGCGGCCCGTAGCCGAAAATTTTGTGACACGTCTTAAGCTCTGTATTATGATAAAGGTAGCCACTTTGAAAAAGGTTAAATATATTAAACAAAATAATGTATTCGTACTCATTTTGAAGTTTGATCGCAATACTTTCATTAGCATTAAGGTTATGATGTACGATGTGTGTCCAAGTTATTTCTTGTCACCCTGTACAATAAATTGTAACTCCCTGTTCATTATTAAAAGTTTTTTTTGCAATAAAAAAGAATAAGATTCTCCTATTATTGTCAGTTTTGGAATCAAATCTACTTCATTAAAATGCATAACTTATACGTATTAAGCTGAGCTAAATCACTTCAGTGACGGTAACTGTTTCCTAAAGTAACATGAATGTTAAAAAAACTATGCATAATGTATCTTATTTTCAGTAAATAAGAGGTTATATTATGTACATTTTACTTACTGAAAAATCCTGCGTAATTGATTGCATATATTCATTGAGGATTTGCAATCACAATCTACACGAATGATTTCTTTAACTTCTAAAAACTCATGAAACTTCACTTCAGTCATTGAAATATTCGTGGCTCTCCATTAGTAACATTTGTTTCCATTCGTGTTTGTTTGTGATACTTCTATTGTTTTTTATTTCTCATAAAACGGAAGAAAATTGCAAGTCTAATTCATGAAAACAGGAATCGATTTGAAAAAATCATTTATTTTGGAAAACATTTCATTGCCACATGCATTAGCTTAAGAGAAATAATAATACCGCAAATGGGAAACATTATGTTCCGTTGGTTTATTAAATCTATATGTTAAGGCTGATCTTAGCTGAAAGCAGTTGAAGACAAGGAACATCCATCAATGTCAGAACCCCTGACTGCTCTAAACATTTTCCTCTCATCCCTATTTTGAAGATTTGCAAAATAAAGCGCTTACAAGCCAGCCAATGGCAACTGTGGATTGCTGTTACTCGCGAGATTATGGCTTTTCCTAAGTTGCTGATAACGCAGCACTTCCCCTTAATTGCAATACGCCAGCACTTCAAGTTTCAATTAATCAATGGAGAGGAAAATGAGCGATTTCAGAACAAGAAAGAAAAGGAATCGCTGCTAGCTTTGGGGTATTTTATCAGATTTCCAATTCAAAGGTTCAGATACAGCCGTGTTTTCAATGATATACCTTTTCTCCCCTATTTTCGTTTTTTTAGTAGTCGTAAAAGTTAAAGCTATATTATTTGGTGTGCCATTATTATCCTTATATATTTATTAAACTAATTATCTATTTACTCAATGAATTTCAAAAATTAATCAGAATAATATGTATAATTATTCTGTATATTTCCGCGAAGGTAGCTTTTTTATACAGGAATATATATACATTTTTTCTAAACTCCAAATTTCATTTTCCGGATGTTGTCAACATGCAGACATTTCCGTCAAACTTTATCAAACCTTCAGAAAAGATGACAGCATACAAGAGAAATATTGTACTAAAATTTCAAACAAAAATATTGAAATATAAACATTTAAAGCAATTAATGCTTCACAATGCATGCGTAAATGACAGTTATTTATAATTATATAATTTTTTAATTATGTAAATGCTTCAACTCCATGAATTGTGTACACGTTCTCACACCGTGGCTGAACTCAAGAAAACGATCTGTACAATTGTGGAAGAGATCCCATTGAACGTGCTGGATCTTGTGGTGGAAGCTTTCATTCGACACCTAGAGAAAAGAGCTAATCGTGATGGGGACCATCTGTATGTTACCATATTGAAAACAAAGTAATGGCGTGTATGGTAGGGTAAATGGCATACATTTTTTGTCTTCAACGTTGTTTCAACAACATCTTTAATTTGTTTCGAAGGATCTAAATTATATCCTACTATTAAATACGCCGGACTCTGTACTCATTTAGCATTTTAGCATTAAATATGTTACATCAGTTAGGAGCTAAATATCAACTATAGTCCAGTCTCCATAAGCATGCAAAGAATATACAGGGTGTCCACTCCTATCGTGGACCAATAGCTAATTTCTAAACCGTTAGAGATAAGCATATAGTTTATTTCGGAGAAAATCTCCAAATTACGAAAGGAATTTTGGGTCTATTCAATGTTTTTCAAAAAATCAAATTTTGAAAGAGTTACGAAATTTAAATTTTTATACAGCCCCCCAGTCCTATCAATCATATTTAGTAAAACATTCTTGACACTGTAACGTTTAAAACTTAAAAAAAATCACTGTTCTACGACAAAAATTGACCGAGTTATGGCGTTTTGAAAAATCAAGATTTTGAAGGATTTCGCATATGGTCCCTCAAGCGATCTCTCGATGACGTCATGAAATAATTCAAAATCTTGATTTTTCAAAACGTCATAACTCGGTCAATTTTTGTGGTAGAAGAGTGATTTTTTTTTAGTTTTAAACGTTACAGTGTCAAGAATGTTTTACTAAATATGATTGGTAGGACTGGGGGGCTGTATAAAAATTTAAATTTCGTAACTCTTTCAAAATTTGATTTTTTGAAAAACATTGAATAGACCCAAAATTCCTTTCATAATTTGGAGATTTTTTCCTAAATAAACTATATGCTTATCTCTAACGGTTTAGAAATTATCTATTGGTCCACGATTGGAGTGGACACCCTGTATATATACTAATCGTTAAACAAGGCGTCGGCTCTTATTTCTTTTAGATTTTTTAATTAAAAGACAACGAGTATGTTAAAAAAAATGTGCACATTGTTTTTTTTAAACATTCACTTACAATTCAATTTTCATGCAGAGCAAACTGTTATCAAAGAAAATTAAAATCTTTGCCTAGATGGCTAGCAGAGTTGTTTGCTTTTTGGATCGAAACCTTTTTTTAAACGCCCCATGTCACTTTTTTCATTATAAGATTGGAATTAAAATTGAAACAACTAACGTTATGGACAAAGATTAAAATAGGAATTGAGCAGCTCAAAAAAATTATTTCTTTCGCGTAAATCATATTTAACGAAAAAGTACTTTAATTAATTAGTTAAAAAACACCTCTTCTTTGTAGCGTATTAAATTGCTCTGATGAGCACTTAAAATATTTATTTTTCTCTGAGAACATTAACTTGTATGAGTGATTAAAAGGGATTTTTTATGTAAATTATTCGCATACTTTTTCAGCGAATATTTTAGTTAAACAATTGTTGTTATTATTAACAATAAAGTCAATTAATTTTCCCCCACATTAAATAAATAAGTTAACATTTCACTTTTAGTAATTGAAATAAATGATTAAATTTATGTAACGGAAATTACCTAAATAAAGAAACTCCAAATAATTATTCCATTTTTTCTTAATATTTCATTTCACCTACATAAAAAACAGCTTTTAAAAGTTTAATTGAATTGAAATCAATTTCAACTCCAGTTTCATAGGAGAAAGATGTCGATAAATGAAATGCAGTAAAGCTAAACATTAAATACAATTATAGAAACAGATAAAAATGTTGCAAAGAAAAAAGTAAAGAACTAATTGTGTAATAAATAATATCTCTACATCCAGATGCGAAATAATATGAAATTTTAAACGCATCCACAAGCGTATTTTACGCACTAGAAATTGGAAATACGTTTAAAAAATTTAATAAAACTACTTTTCAGGCCTGTTATTTTTATGAAAACGTGGTATTATGGGGAACGAGAAAAATGAAACAGAATATTTTAAAATACTATACTTGAATGATATGGGTAACTTTTTTCAAAAAAAAAAAAATGTCGAACATTCTAAATATTAAAAAAAGAAGACAACACATACATACTGGCATCTTTTCTTTCCCTAAAATATTACATTTCAACATTAATAGGTTTATTTGTACCTTAAATTGACATTACTGTTTAAATAGTATGCCTTACTGTTTTTACACTGCTATTTCATTGCTATGAAAGATGTCAATGAGTATTTTGACACCATGAAAAAAACTTTAATTAGTTAGAGTTGAAAGTATTTTATTTAAAAAATTACTTACTTATTCTGCATCGTTCTTACTCATTTCTCAACATTTGAGAGGCTTTTTTTTTAACGAAGCAATTATCATTTTCAAACGTTTCAGTCAAAAATGCTACGCCAAAACATTTTTATCTTTTTTTTGACTAATTGCATTCTTGTTGTGGTACAATTTATTTTTGTTCCGCCCGTATTCTCCTACATGATGATATTTCATTATAAATTGCTTATTTTAATCAAAAAGTAGACAGTCACGACTTAGTATGCTGCTTAAGAGTCAAAGTGATTTATCTAATAAAAACAATGCTTTTATAAGGTAAAGTAGGCTCGTTCAAGTTTGGACCGACTTATTGCATCTTTTTACTAATATCCATTTACAGTAGTACTCTCAGTCTACAAGTCTCGCGTGAAATACTTTCTCAACAATGTCTTTTAGATAATAGTGAGCACGTTTCAATAATATTATAGTAATTCTTGGACATTATAACTTAGGCATACATTTTTGACAAGTTTACAGTAAAACATTTCGTTTCGCAGACATATATTTCATCTCTTAAAGATTAAATTGAATTAGAGTTCAGAGGATAATGTAATCCAAAATAGGGAGTTAAAATGTTACACACCCAAAGTAAACAAAACCTTTTGAATTGCATTAAATGGAAATACATAACAAGATATTCAAAATGTAAAGAACGCAGACAATTGAAGTTGTTTGAATTCCGCAAGGGCTAGATGTAGCAATATTTCAGTTTCTCTGTTTCGAATTCAAAATAGTCGAAAAACAAAAACCCAAACATCTTCATAATATATGAGGAACTTGTAAAAAATATGTATTCAAGTATGAGAAAGAATGAAGCAACGGCAGAAATCTTGTGCTACGACATCAATCTCAGAAGGAACCGAACGTTAGAAATAAATTCTACTGCATGTACAGAATTCATAAGGAGGAGATTATGTAGTAAAATATGAAATAGCGTAAAAGAGGGCAGAGGAGCATTAAGTATAGTATGAATATTAAGTTGAATATTAAGTAAGAAATATGAATATTAAGTAATCAATAATTTGAAAAATGTAATAGCTGCCAGTCGTTATTTCTACATGTTTTAGTAATAACTACCACAAAGTGGCTTTTTAAAAACTTATTACTCAGGTTCTTCTAGAAAGTGTTACACATACTTCACACTCAAATAATAATGGTGAGGATGTCATAGGCTTATTAATAAGGCACGTTTTTTAGAAAATGTTAAACCTGTTTTATATCTCAGTAATAATATCGTAGATTTGTACACTTAATGACCAGACATTCTTTTTAAAAAGCAAAATAACTGTTTTTTAGGGAGTTAAAACGTTAAAAGAATTATGAAGAAATATTAACTATAAAAGCGTAATGAAAGGTAGTCTCTCTGGATAATTGACCTCATAAATTATCTAAAGCGTTTTTTCAAGAAAAAAAATAAATAAAAAGCTTTATTATTGTGTCAAAAGAATTATTCAAAACTAACATTTTATTTTATTTCGTTTAAGGCTTAAAATTATTTAAAGATAGCAATTCCGAAAATCTTTCTTTTTGAGGAAGTGAAAAGTGGAAAAAAATAATTAACTTTACAGTAAAAAATGTAACGGCAAATGAAGTTTTTGAATAGTTTTGAAACTAAAAAAAAAAAAAAACAATTTTAGCTTATGAGTGGAGTTGCTACAAAATGTTACGTAAGGAGCAACACATGATATTCTTTCAATTATTATACCATTCAAAATCCACTTGCATGCTCTCAGGAACGAGGCTCCTTTATAACTTGCATGGCTCTACCAACTTACTAGTTATCCTAGTGTCATAATTTCGTACTGAAGAAATGATCGCATCAAGAGAAATCATGCTGTTAAACTGTAAGAGCCAAGCGGATAAAAAATGTTTACAGAATGCGCGACATCCTTTATGGGCAGTCCCTTTCATTTTCAACATGACAAAAGGGAGATGAAAACACATATGCTGTAGCATATGACGTGAAAAGGTGGGTAATTTGCTTGATAAAAATGCATGCAGGTGCATGCCTTTCTTTTCTTTCCCTTTTCGGCTGTATTAAAAACAAAAAGTAAAGTGCATGAGTTTGGACATAAATACATTCGTTATCTTTTATCGAAAAATAGTTCATCTGATTATTTTTTAATAAGCATGGCCTCGTATAAAAACGTGTCAAGAAACGAGATGAGAACAAAATTTCTTGTGGTGACACCACACGTGGCAAACAATTCCAACAGTAAAGTCAATTAGTTTCCAAAAAGACCCTAATGGCAGAATAGCAAATGTACGCGTATAAAACAGTTTAGAGAGTTTTCTTTCTGGAGTGGGGGGAAGAGGGAATTATTTTTAGTAAGAATAATAGTGTTGTGTTACGTTTTAGTTTTTACTTGATAATTTAAATACCTACCTTAATTTCTAATACCGAATAGAGATTCTGTCTGTAGCCTGAACAGATTTTGCCTTTTAACAGCATAAATTGCTTGCACAAGATAAAGGGATTCCAATAACATTAAATCAACAATTACATTTAATAATACAACTTAACGTTTAAGCATTTAAGAGAGAGCATTTAAGTCCCAAAACCACTTAATTGCACAAAGTTTTGATCTGATTTCGATAACGTAAAGGATATTAACAAATGAGAAAGATTTCTTTCTGATGCTATTAACTCGAGAATGAAAATGAAAAACTGGATCGATAAAAGAATAACATCTCACAAGACTTGGGTGCGGACTGCCAACTACTTAAATCATCCCGTCAAGACTAATCTATTATGTCATTTCTGCTTGCAGTTACTTCTCTCCATGATGCTTCCATGATTTATATTTAAATAAGTAGATCGAAAGTATTTAACCATTAAATAGAAAAAGAGATTAATGATTCTATCATTTGTCTTTCCTGCAATCACTGGGTGCAATAAACTTTAGACCTTTCATTAACTGACCGTCTATCTGATATTTTTCAGACAACAATAAGATTTATTAAATGAAGTAGGGTCAGTTGGGGTAAAGAGAAACATGGGGTAAATGGAAGAAAATTCGCATTTAGTAATTTGTTAAATTTATTTTTTGGTGAATGAAGACTAGGTAACATATAGAAGAGACTTTAAGAGTTTCGCCCTGTTTTAAAATAAACCTGTAGATGTCGTTGTTGTTTGAAGATGACGCTGTGAAAAATGTTTTTTTTTTTTTTTAATTAAGATTTAGCATTCTTGCATTTTCCTCTCCAGCTAATTTACAAATGCAAAGTAACTGATTTCAACAAGTTTTACTTGTTGAAATCAGTTACTTACTAGAGACCCTGGAGTGCAATATATGCAGGATAAGCGTTTCAGTAAGAGGGGAAGCAGACGCGATAACGATTATAAAATCAGATAGCAACGTAGGGTCGGAAACTGTCTCTACGTGTGGCAGTAAGGAGTTTTACGAGAGCTAGAAAGCACAAAAAAATTCATTTTGGATATCGATGACATACACTGAAGTGACAAAAGTCATGGGATACCTCTTAATATCGTGTCGGCCCTCCTTTTGCCCGGCGAAGTGCAACAACTCGACGTGGCATGGACTCAACAAGTCGTTGGAAGTCTTCTGCAGGAATATTGAGCCATGCTGTCTCGATAGACGTCCATAATTGTGAAAGCGTTGATGGGGCAGGATTTTGGGCACGAACAGACCTCTCGATGGTGTCCCATAAATGCTCAATGGGATTCATGTCGGGCGATCTAGGTGGCCAAATCATTCGTTGGAATTGTCCAGAATTTTCTTCAAACCAATTGCGAACAGTTGTGGCCCGGTGACATGGCGCATTGTCATCCATAAAAATCCCATCGTTGTTTGGGTACATGAAGTCCATGAATGGCTGCAAGTGATCTCCAAGTAGCTGCACATAAGCATTTCCAGTCAATGTTCGGTCCAGTCGCACTAGAGGACCAAGTCCATGCCATGAAAAAACAGCCCACACCATTACGGAGCCACCACCAGCTTGAACAGTGCCTTGCTGACAGTTTGGGTCCATGGCTTCGTGGGGTCTGCGCCACACTCGAACCCTACCATCGGCTCTTATTAGCTGAAATCGTCACTCATCGGACCAGGCCACGGTTTTCCATTCATCTAGGGACCAACCGATATGCTCACGTGCCCACGAGAGTCGCTGCAAGCGATGTCGTTCTGTCAGTAAAGGCACTCGAGTCGGTCTTCTGCTGGAATAGCCCAAGAAATCCAAATTTCTCCGCACAGTTCTAGCAGACACGTCCATTGTACGTCCCACATTGATTTCTACGGTGATTTGACGCAGTGTTGCTTGTCTGTTAGAATTTACGACTCTTTGCAGACGTCGCCGGTCTCGATCTTTAAGTGCAGGCGGTCGACCACTGCGCTGTCCATGGTGGGATGTTATGCCTGAAATTTCATACTCTCGGCACACTCTTGACACAGTGGATCTGGGAATGTTGAATTCTCTAACGATTTCCGAAATGGCATGACCCATGCGTCTAGCTCCAACTAACATTCCGCGTTCAAAGTCTGTTAATTCACGTCGTGCGGTCATCATCACGTTAAAACCTCTTCACATGAATAACTTGAACAGAAATGAAAGCTCTGTAAAAGCACTGCGCATTTATACCTGTTCTATGCGATGCTACTGCCATCTGAAAATTTGCATATTGCTATCCCATGACTTTTGTCACTTCAGTGTAGAAAGAAATGATTTATTATATTCTTAGTCTTCATTTTTAACACTACTAATGTAACAAAATAAACTTCTTTAATGTAAAAAAAAAGCATGATTAATAAATGCTGATGATGGTCATATGCTAAAGACATTTTTTTTTTGAGTTGAGAAATAGTTCATCATTAGTAAAAGGCATAAATTTTGTATTTCAAAAAAGTTTCAGCAAAAGTGACTTGTCTTTTAAAATGAACTGTTTCAAAGCATATATTACCCTAAGGGAAAATTGTTAAGTTTTTGAATTCTCACACAACGCTTTCTAACGCATGAAGGAGCTATTTACCAAACTACAATGCTTTCCAATGCCACAATATGATTGCTTCTCGTAACCGTGCCATTTACCCTTCTTAGAAGTTCTAAAACGTTTAATTAACACAAATTGTATTAAGCAGTTTCTTTGTTTGCTCTTTTATTCATGCAGGTAAATCTAAGATATTTTGCACAACTTTTCGCTACTTTTGTTCCAAAGCGAGTCGGAAGTACACCAAACACAAACGACAGTGTATTAATTAATACACTGTCCAGTCACATTAATGTGACCACCTGTCAAAAGCCTGAAAAACCACCTTTTGCAGAGCGGACTGCTGCAAAACGTGCAGGAAGAGATTTATTTAGGGACCTGAAGGTATTCACTGGTAAATTGAGCCATGCTGACGCCAATGTGATTGGTAATTTGACGTCGACGTCAAAAGTACGTGGTGGTCACATTAATGTGACTGGACTGTGTATATTAACAATGAAGGAGTTTATGTAACTCCAATGCTCTTGATGCAATTTCCATTGCAAATTTGCCCTAAACAACATAAATTTTAAGCAGTAAATTACAGCTCCTACGCGAGAGCTAAGGCAGAAAGGCATGCAATATATTGCCAGTTCAACTAGTTCATCCAGACACTGAAGTTTTGTCATTTTTAGAACTCATCATTCTGGAATCAGAAGTAACCAAGCTGGATGCAGATATCATCTTATAAAAGCTATAAGGTGCCAAAAACTGGAAGATAATGTAAAATTATAACACCGGCGAGAGACAGCAGTAATAGTACTGTACAACTTGTAAATTTAAGGCGGAGCTTAGGGATTAAGCAGTAAGCTCACCCCTAAGCTAGGTATGAAACAGAAAAAAAGTAATACATTGCCCACTCGGTAATTAAGTTCAGAGACTGCAGTTTTTTTTTTTTCTTCTTTTTTTAATAGAGACTGATGAGTTTTAAAAAGAGCGAAACTGCAGTCGCTACATGGAATAACCGAGCTGAAAGTGTATTGCATGTTACGTGGATTTGTCAATTTGTCAACCATTCAGGTAGCATAAGTCCTTTCATTTAAATTTATAATCATATTAAGCTTTATCCCAAAAAACACCAAAAGCATTTTTTATATTTAATAATCAGACACATAAATACGTTGATACGTTGTGATCCAATCATACAGCTAAGAAAAGAACATTAGATTATGACCACAAGTCTATGTGTTCTTTGATGTCATCAGTAAGAATGCATCAAAATCAATGAGCAAAGTTATTTAGGATTTTATCGATTTAAATTAAGGAAAGATATTCAAAGAATTATCTCAAAAATCGTCAGAAGGAAAGAAATAAAATATCGGAAATAAGAATTTATGCTTCAGAAAATTTTTGAAGGAAGGAACAGAAGTTTTTCAATTATGTTTTATCCATGTGGGTTTTCAGTATAGAAGAGACAATACATTAATTTATATTCATAAGTTAATATTTCAGCTGTAAGACATTATTTTTTTTATTGTTTTTATATGCTTCAGGTTCACTTCAAAGTAGTCATGTAAAAATGGGTACTTGCATATGTCCAATAAATTACTTATTTACTCTCCAAAACGTAGCTATTTTACATTAAAACATATTTATTTTTGAAGCTAAGAAACTACTCTAGAATTCAAAATAGAAATTTCTTTGAGTAATTTCATTTACATAAATGCTTAAGGAAACAAACAAAAAAATATATCCATATGGACCTAGTTTTATTCAACTTTCCTGCACTTCAATTCTTTCAGACTATGTGCAAACGTCAAGGTTGCAATTGGGACAGAAGCCAAGTATCATGAATCTGTTTTTGTGAATGTATATCTTATATTTCACAGTCTATGTATTTTCATAGCCAAACCACAGCAGAATACTGATTATCTTTCAAAACACAAAGCATTCCAAGAACCATTATTTGCAGATCTTAGCATACGTTTTAGCAATTACAATCGTTAGCTATTTATTACCCGAAATCCTATTATAATTTTCTATAAAAATATATTGCAATGGGGACTTCCTTTTTCAATAATTTTTACTGCAAATTTCTTTTTAAAAATTAACAACAGTGATTTTTTTTTCAAAAGTTGTTAAGAACTAAATGCAAAATGATCAGCCAGTGATTGTATGTCACAGAAGTAGTTTTTAATTGTATTTAGTAACATCTGTAATAAGATTCATTCTTAGTCATTCCATTCAGAACTTCTTAAAGTTATGTTCATTCTTCAAACACTGTACTTCTTAAAAAATGTTTATACTTTTTTACATGAATTTACTTTCTTCATTGTATACAGTAACTTGAACAAACAGACAAAGCAAATATTTCAACCATTTAGCGGTTAACAAAAAAAAGATTAAATTGGGTAGGTTTTTACTATTCCATCATTTTGTTTTATAGTTATACATTCTGCAGAAAACATGATCTCGCGTTGCTGAAAAATACTATGCCATGTTATCAAAGTATCTGCTACTTCGCAAAAAACTGCGTCGTTTGATGCAGACCATTTTTTCTTCTTCCGAAAAAAATCTTCTGTTTTGATATTTTGCTCTTAATTCTCAAGCAAAAGCGCTGATTCGGAAAAATGAAGCTGCAAGAATGTTTTTTGAGTTTATCCTTTTTTGAGTTTCATATAAGTTTTTCCTAAAAATAAAATTCTATTTGATACTGCAGAGCAAGCAAACCAACAGTGGAAAAAAATTAAAATATGTTTGGCAAAAAAAGAATTATTTAAGTTTGATTTCTTATGGAAATTCATACTGCCATGCCGATATTTTCCTCATCTCTGGTTTAGCGTTTTCGTGACAGTTTATAAGTTACTAACAATGCTATTCATTTCAACAGATTTGGTTAATATTTTCAACTGGTCGATTTGTTTTGGACAAAAATATAAATTCATAAAGCATAAAAATATCACAAAAATAGTTTTTTGGTGGATGATACATTTGCCCCGTGTGTACTTTCACTTCCATCCGGGAATATTTAGACAAACTTTAATTTTTTATAGATTTGAGAATCAGTTACTATCATGTGCCTGAAATTATAGTATTTTCTTCCTTAAAAAAATTGTATTGAAATAATCATTCAACATGACACTCGCAACATGTTCAAAAAACGTGTACATGTTACGGATCTGCGTAAACAGTTCAACTCACAGAACAAGTACAAATGATTATTTTTAAAATACAAATTTCTGTAAAATGATACTTTATATTCAGATACCTAACTAGTACTTTTATCCAAATAAGTAAAAATTATAGACCATAGTATAGCCTACAATGGATTAAAGAACAAATATATGCTCACAAACGCCACACCCGCAATAATAAATTGAGCAAGCACTTAAGAAAAACCTAATCAACTATGACAAGCAGAAGACTTTTGATAAACATAGAGAACAGCCAAACTCAGTACATTTATTAAGCGTACTTTCAGACGTATCTCCATTACGTTTTCTCATTAAGTGAATTACGTGAAATAACTAATTTACTTCCTATGTAATGTTGCCTGAAGCAAAGGTAAATATTTTGTATGAACAGAAGTCCTGACCGTCGTTGCGGGGCTGATGCATAGGAAGCTATGGGAGGGATGAAGGAAACAGCGAAAGGCACTTTGCGAACAATTGCCACTGCGAGAAGCTAAATTATGACGTCAATATAGCAGCCATTATAGGCAAAGCAATGTATCCATCTCTTTATCCGGTGACATCATTAATATTTAATATCTGAATCATTCATTTTTCCCTGCATTGAAAAAAATGATTTTCATACTCCATTGTAGCCTTAAGCTTTATCCCAAAAAACACCAAAAGCATTTTTTATATTTAATAATCAGACACATAAATACGTTGATACGTTGTGATCCAATCATACAGCTAAGAAAAGAACATTAGATTATGACCACAAGTCTATGTGTTCTTTGATGTCATCAGTAAGAATGCATCAAAATCAATGAGCAATGTTATTTAGGATTTTATCGATTTAAATTAAGGAAAGATATTCAAAGAATTATCTCAAAAATCGTCAGAAGGAAAGAAATAAAATATCGGAAATAAGAATTTATGCTTCAGAAAATTTTTGAAGGAAGGAACAGAAGTTTTTCAATTATGTTTTATCCATGTGGGTTTTCAGTATAGAAGAGACAATACATTAATTTATATTCATAAGTTAATATTTCAGCTGTAAGACATTATTTTTTTTATTGTTTTTATATGCTTCAGGTTCACTTCAAAGTAGTCATGTAAAAATGGGTACTTGCATATGTCCAATAAATTACTTATTTACTCTCCAAAACGTAGCTATTTTACATTAAAACATATTTATTTTTGAAGCTAAGAAACTACTCTAGAATTCAAAATAGAAATTTCTTTGAGTAATTTCATTTACATAAATGCTTAAGGAAACAAACAAAAAAATATATCCATATGGACCTAGTTTTATTCAACTTTCCTGCACTTCAATTCTTTCAGACTATGTGCAAACGTCAAGGTTGCAATTGGGACAGAAGCCAAGTATCATGAATCTGTTTTTGTGAATGTATATCTTATATTTCACAGTCTATGTATTTTCATAGCCAAACCACAGCAGAATACTGATTATCTTTCAAAACACAAAGCATTCCGAGAACCATTATTTGCAGATCTTAGCATACGTTTTAGCAATTACAATCGTTAGCTATTTATTACCCGAAATCCTATTATAATTTTCTATAAAAAAATATTGCAATGGGGACTTCCTTTTTCAATAATTTTTACTGCAAATTTCTTTTTAAAAATTAACAACAGTGATTTTTTTTTTCAAAAGTTGTTAAGAACTAAATGCAAAATGATCAGCCAGTGATTGTATGTCACAGAAGTAGTTTTTAATTGTATTTAGTAACATCTGTAATAAGATTCATTCTTAGTCATTCCATTCAGAACTTCTTAAAGTTATGTTCATTCTTCAAACACTGTACTTCTTAAAAAATGTTTATACTTTTTTACATGAATTTACTTTCTTCATTGTATACAGTAACTTGAACAAACAGACAAACCGAGCTGAAAGGAAATGGTCCACATCTACTGTTGTTGTTATATTATCAAAAAAAAACTTGAATATTTCAAATTAAATTCCCAGGTAGCACAAATAACCTTTAAACGTTTTATAAGCGTTTTTAAGCGGTTGTCACAACGTTAATAACCATTTTACAACCTTTAAAAAACGAAGTGTGCTACTTGGGTTATTAATCATTATTTATTTATTTATTTTAAACCACTGTATTAAATGTGAAAATTTAGCTCTACTATATATTTATTACGCTTCAAAAAAAGAAAAAAAAAACAAGTTTTTTGCTATATTTGTTTTCGCCGTTCTTTCTCGCGCCGTTCTTTCTCGCAGCCGTTCTTTCTCGCAGCCGTTCTTTCTCGCGCTTTCACATTGAACTACGTTTGGCTTTCTTAAGGTAAATCTTCTTGTCAGTTTATAATCCTCGCAGAGTATAACTACAGCATAAAACTGAAACTTCTGCCAGAAATAAAAAGAAGTTCTTGTCATGATTTATTTTCTTCCTCAAAAACGTACTTTCTAAACACTTCAAGACTTTTTTTTAAAACATAATTGTGTCCATTTTCTGTTGGGAGCATCGACAAAATCAACAAAATTAATTTTATTTGACTTGAAGGATAATTTTTGATTTGCCTTTTAACAATGCCTCAAGGAAATATGTATTCACTTTTATTGCGCAAAATTAAATGACATCTGGAAACTTTAAAAAGTGTTGTACAATGTTCTGCACCATCATTGAATATTTCTAAATTTCTTTTTCTCACGTCATTTGAACTACACACACTTGTATTTTGTAAAAAGCTAAATCTTTAAAATCACTAAGATAACCAAAATAAAACCCTACACCAAATAAACTGCACATTTTGATGAGTTTATTGTCGCGTTGAATAAGTGGCAAAGCTTCTTCGATTTAATCTTGAAATTGGAGGAGCGTAATTCAAGAGATGATCTTCTAGCATTTATTAAGAGTCTTATACTGCCTGTCTTTCATTGAGGTAGTCTTATTTTGTGTTACCACCAGGGCCAAATTTCTCGATAGGCGGAGTAAGCAGCTGCTTAGGATGGCAAATTTTGTTTTAACCACATATTTTTTAATTATTACTTTTGAAAGTAGTATTATCGTAAAGTAGTATTATAGTATAAAATATTTGCGTGTATTCTTATATTTTCCATAGTGACTGTTTTGATTATAATTAATAATGTTTATTTTCACACATCTTATGAAAACGAAAAATTTTCAGCGTGGTAATAAAAGTTAGTTCGAATAGTTATCGATAATTCCAAATTGCCTGCATTTTTTCTTATAATAGATTGTTTTTATTCCACGCTAAAAAAACATCCCTTTGTTTCAAAATATTTTACAAATTGCTATAATTTTAAAAAGAAATCATATACAGTATATAGCACTGTACACATAGTTACCTGCAATTCCCTCCTTCGATCGATTGTGAAGTGGATACAGGACAGATGCTTGAATATTTTATAACATCTTTCGAGAAGCAAGATTTGGAATAGGAAATTATTCGAGTTTCGAAACAAATATAAAAACATGTGATGTTGGGTAAAAGTTTCGATGCTGAATAAGATATATATCAGGGATCTAAAGAAAAATACAAATTTTTTCTAATGTAAATCAGAGCTAAGTATGTGCAAAGATTTATATCTGAAAATAAAGCAAATTTACTACTCAAACATGACCTATTGTTTATTTCTTTGCGATTTCTTTTAATTTACAAAGAAAATGAGACAAAAAAGCAGTTTGACAACATTTTTTCAGCAATAATTTTATTCGAAAAATTAGAAAATATTCTGATTCCGTGGTAAATCTTTTGCACCAAGGAAATACTTATATTTAAATGTGACATGAACAGCTGCTTGCGATATTTATTTATCAATTACTTTTACGATATCTAAAGCATATATTCCCAAAAACAAATGCCTTAATGAAAGATTTAGTTGTATAAAATCTGAAAGCCAAATATCAGGTAACATGACACGTTTAGACTCACATTAAAATATATTAACTAAAAAGCTACAAAAAAATTTGAGCTACCGGCATGAAGATACACTCGGCCAATATATAAGATAGCAAGCTCTGCAAACAGCGTAGGTATGGCTGTTCCAGACTGATGAGTCCAAAACAAGGGCAAGAATGCTGTCCATGGATTCTGTGATACTGGTAACTGAATTGCTCGGCATCGGTTTGAAGATTAACCACATTGGCTTATAAAGTGTGAAATTTATATTTTTCTGAAGAACGACGGCTAAAAAAATATTAAATAAAATGTAGAAAATGCATTTAAAAAATCAAAACTTAAAAAAAATGTTAAATCAAAAGGATAAACCTTTAAAAAAAACCTATTTAATATTTTTGTCATTGCGGATTGTGAATTATCTATTACAAATATCATATATGTGTAAAACAAAATTTTAAAAAAGAAAAAATGCTAAAATTCTTTTGCTCTGTTTCTTCATATAAGGCTTTTGAAGCAAAAATAATACAAGTTCCTCCATTAAAAAAACGCAAAATATTATAATTTATAGAAAGGGAAAAAAAGAACAAAATGTAGAAAATTTTCCAGTAGTTAATCAAAAAGCAATTTCTCCAAATCCGCCTTTGATATAATGGTTTGCCAATAAAGTATAGCGCAACGTTTACCGAAAGTAAAGCTAATGAGATGAAGTTTGGAAATTAAATTGAAATTATTGCCGCAGGCAATTCTTACGTTAACCTTTCAAAAATCTGATTAAATTTGAAAAAGAAAAAAAAAGGGGAAACGTGTTCAGTAACTTTATTTTCTTTTAACTAAACTGCACAAATTGAAGCTTTAATTTTAATCTTTACACGGGAAATTAATATTGAAGAACTTCTTCACCAACGAGCGTATGTGTGTTGTTAAATATTTAACATTTTTCTGCTTAGCTATATGAAACACGTGTTGCAGAATGGTACTAACGAAACAAAATGTTTGTTGGTCATTGAATCAATTCCATGGTAAAAAGTAATTTTTCTGTTATAGCTCTTTTCCTTTCATTAGAAAACGGACTTCTTGTAACTCTGAAACATGTGCGTGAAATTCTTATTGGAAATCGATGTTCAAACAAGGGGATTTCTCAATAAACTCCACAAATGCAAATATTTCATGAGGGCAAAAACCTTTATCCCATAAGGCACAGTGTGAAGGACTCAAAAGTAAATAAAAAATACACATTACTGTTTTAGAATTCTGGTATTAAAAAATCTTGAAAATTGCAATTGCAGGTCAAATCACATGAAATTAAAGTGGAACTAGATTTTTCTGAAAGCAAATGTTATTTTTAGTTAAATTCATACTTTTCTGTTTCATTTCTGTTAGATAATAACGTTTTCATAATACTTTTCACATCAATATAAATTTCGTGATTTTAAAATGTTCTGAATTAAATTTTTTTTATCTATCTGTGTATTTTTTACAATCTTCTCAACAACAAAAAAACTTAAATACCCTAAAACCTTATGCCCGCCCCCCTATTACCTATTTACACATTTGCTTATCTCGTTCCTCAGTATTTGTTTCTCAATTATATAACACGCCGTTAAAACAAACTGCTTTTTTTTTTTCAAACATTTCGTACTCTATTTTTTCTTTTAGTTTTTTAATCATTTCAGTACAGAATTGTTTATATTATACGCCATATTTAGCTTAAAATTTAGATTTTCAACTCGCTTACTTTTAAAGGAGAGGCTAAAGAGGATATATGTAATATACATTTCATGGGCTTAACACTCCCGAACCACATTAACGGTATTTCGAGTTTGTAAATGGCACACATGCAAATATTCCAAATAATAAATGCTGACTGTACATTTCTATACAATCTATAAACAGCTGTATTATTCTTCTTTACATAGAATAAAATATGATGTTTGTTTTTGTTGGGCGAGTTTACAGGAAATGTGGTAAGGCCCTAGAGAAACGTGAAATTTGGAAAAAAAAATGTTGCTTTAGCAACGATGGGCACCTCGGAAGCAGATGTTTGAGAAATTAATTTCAAAAAGTTATTTAACATGCTTTTTAGCAGTTCTTATCCAAGAGAACTTTAATTGTTTTAAAACGCGAAACTCAATTTTACCACCATATATATGCTTATGACAATAAAATCTTCAAGAGGTTATTTATGTTAAGAAATTAAAAAAAAACCTTAGTTTGAGTAATGAAATATATCCATTTGTTCTTCAGTGTTGAAACAGCCAAAAATGTTTACACTCATTTATTAAATGCTGTGAATACGGAACAAGATGCTTATGTTCTCGTGGAATGTTTCCCATTAAGACAGAAACACGAAACTTAGTAGAGGCATGTAGAGTTTAATATAGATAGATGTAGGCTGATGAATAGAGAGAAATTTTGATAAACCCGATAGGGAATTATTATTACGCTTTATAAATTTAAATATTGATGGAAATAAGTTAATAACGCAGCCAAATTTTTTCATGCAGCCACAAAAAGCGGAGGTCTTCGCACAAAGACATGAACGTCATGAAGAACGAATTGAGCAAATATTTCAACCATTTAGCGGTTAACAAAAAAAAGATTAAATTGGGTATGTTTTTACTATTCCATCATTTTGTTTTATAGTTATACATTCTGCAGAAAACATGATCTCGCGTTGCTGAAAAATACTATGCCATGTTATCAAAGTATCTGCTACTTCGCAAAAAACTGCGTCGTTTGATGCAGACCATTTTTTCTTCTTCCGAAAAAAATCTTCTGTTTTGATATTTTGCTCTTAATTCTCAAGCAAAAGCGCTGATTCGGAAAAATGAAGCTGCAAGAATGTTTTTTGAGTTTATCCTTTTTTGAGTTTCATATAAGTTTTTCCTAAAAATAAAATTCTATTTGATACTGCAGAGCAAGCAAACCAACAGTGGAAAAAAATTAAAATATGTTTGGCAAAAAAAGAATTATTTAAGTTTGATTTCTTATGGAAATTCATACTGCCATGCCGATATTTTCCTCATCTCTGGTTTAGCGTTTTCGTGACAGTTTATAAGTTACTAACAATGCTATTCATTTCAACAGATTTGGTTAATATTTTCAACTGGTCGATTTGTTTTGGACAAAAATATAAATTCATAAAGCATAAAAATATCACAAAAATAGTTTTTTGGTGGATGATACATTTGCCCCGTGTGTACTTTCACTTCCATCCGGGAATATTTAGACAAACTTTAATTTTTTATAGATTTGAGAATCAGTTACTATCATGTGCCTGAAATTATAGTATTTTCTTCCTTAAAAAAATTGTATTGAAATAATCATTCAACATGACACTCGCAACATGTTCAAAAAACGTGTACATGTTACGGATCTGCGTAAACAGTTCAACTCACAGAACAAGTACAAATGATTATTTTTAAAATACAAATTTCTGTAAAATGATACTTTATATTCAGATACCTAACTAGTACTTTTATCCAAATAAGTAAAAATTATAGACCATAGTATAGCCTACAATGGATTAAAGAACAAATATATGCTCACAAACGCCACACCCGCAATAATAAATTGAGCAAGCACTTAAGAAAAACCTAATCAACTATGACAAGCAGAAGACTTTTGATAAACATAGAGAACAGCCAAACTCAGTACATTTATTAAGCGTACTTTCAGACGTATCTCCATTACGTTTTCTCATTAAGTGAATTACGTGAAATAACTAATTTACTTCCTATGTAATGTTGCCTGAAGCAAAGGTAAATATTTTGTATGAACAGAAGTCCTGACCGTCGTTGCGGGGCTGATGCATAGGAAGCTATGGGAGGGATGAAGGAAACAGCGAAAGGCACTTTGCGAACAATTGCCACTGCGAGAAGCTAAATTATGACGTCAATATAGCAGCCATTATAGGCAAAGCAATGTATCCATCTCTTTATCCGGTGACATCATTAATATTTAATATCTGAATCATTCATTTTTCCCTGCAAGGTTTCACTTTTTGGTTTGGAACGTGTATTAGAAGTATTAAAACGTATGCACATTATATTTATTTGATAACATTAATATTGTAGACTTATAGACTATCGAGATCGATATTTAACGAATCCATGCTAAAATGTTCTTATTTTCTGTCATGTCATTTTGTAAATACAAAAAAAATTTTAAAAATATGAAAAACATTGAAGAATAAATTCTGATTTAAGCTTAATAAGAATACAATTAAGACGCTAATTAGACTTTTGCGTTGGTTATGTGCAGAGTATTTTATTTTATATGTATATAATGTCTTTCAATACTCTTAGCAAGTACATTAAAAGCGCATATATACGCTCATTTGGAGCACAAATCATCATAGATGACTTCCTTAATCTGCAATTGTTTTTAAGTTATTAAAACTTTAGTGTTTAAATGTTTAAAAATCACAAACTTTTCTGAAGCTGATAAACACATTACACAAAATCAGAATGGGACTTCCGTGGCCGAGCAGTGAAAACATTTACTTCGTATCCCATTTGTTGTGGGTTCGGTTCCCATGGGTGCCCTTGGTGTTCTTTCCTCTATCTTGTAGCCTAAATCTTTCCTGTATTGTTCTGTAAATATTTTTTACTACTTTGTATTATAAGAAGTCCACCCTCCTTGCGAATCAATGGCACCTCTCTTTCCCACACTCATGTGACACGGTAACAACAACAAAATTAAATTTCATCAGAGCCAGTAATGAAATAAATTCATACAGTCAAAACTTTTTTCTCACATTTCAATACTTTTATAATCGATTTTGATAGAAGGATTTTTTTCATCAATGAAATTCAGAAATTTTTTAAGATGATTTAGTTTTTCTTTTGCTTCCAACTATCTCAAAAAAAGACTTATGATTTATTTACGTGGCTGGTGTGAAATATAAAATGTTTAAGAATTTATCACTAGCCGCATAATATAATGGTTCGTAATTAAATTTTCGTTTCATAGAGAGTTATATATAATTATATTCAACCGAAAATTTATAATTATTTAAGACAGGAGAGATCACCGAGTAATGCAAATGACAAAGCGAATACTTGTTTTACTTTTAAAAAAAAAGCGAAACCATTTGGTCAATTTCGGTTCAAACTTTTGTATATATTCTTTTTAAGACATTTGAAGGAAAAATTCCCCTTTATTTTTGTTTTTTTTTTCTGGAACTATGAATAACCTAAACCGAAGCCAGTACATATCTATGATACTTTTAGCTGCTTCTCGTGGCTACCAGCTACTGCGAAAGAACAGTTAATGTTGCCGTTTTTGAGTGCACATAAGTTCATTCGTTAATGTTTATAAAAAACGTTGAATTTAACCATTGAATCTTTAGCATTTGTTATGTAAGTGAATCGCAAGATTTTGTTTCAAGTCGTTTTTTAAAACCGATAAGGAAATGCGTTTTAGCCAAATTTCCATTTTTTTTCTTTTTGATATTAGTAGAGAACCAGTTTTACAGTTAACAGATTTTTTTAAAGCATGAAATGCATAAATATGAAAAAACAAACGAAAAAGGAAAATTATCTGACACGTGCTTCAAAGTTTTAAAGAATTCTTTTTCAGTGAAAGATAAATGAATGAAAGGAGGATCATTCAAGGAGGAAACACATCCCACAAAAGTCCTCTGTTAGATTATTTTGGCTTTGTCCGATACATGTTCATCCTTACGCTCACTTTTTTGTATTTATTTATACATTTATGTACATAAATTAATTTATTTATTTGAAAATTCATGCTTTCATACTTTGTTAGTAATTAGTTTATAGTTCCGCACAAAATCTTATTTCTTAAGTTGGATATATTTTTTTTAAAATTATCATGAGCAGTAACATATTCAAAAGACGGATTTATTCACAAGAGGAACATTACGTACTATAACACTTCCGACCTCCTTCAGGGCACTCATATAGCATGTTGGCAGTTATACATTTAGAACTTAGTTTCATTACATAAAATAGGACATAATTTTGGGAGCCTTAAATGGCTGTATGAAGAGAGTTGTACTTCGCAAAAAGTTATTCATTCTTATTATATACTCATTTGACATTTCGCCCAAAGCCGTTATGAAACGATCGATTCATTTGAAGAACTTAGTGCCCTATGGATCTGGGATGGGAAATTTAAGCAATTTAGTAGCACAGCAAAATTTTAGCTAACATCAGCAGATAAAATCACTCGAAGCAATTACAATAATGCTTTGCATACACTCCAATTCAAGAGAAGACTGTATCAGCAATTACAAAAATGATTAACTGCAACAATTTCTCTAGCTAAACAGAGAAGTTACTAACCTCAGGATAGTTTCGCCCTTTTTCTATGGTCTTATCTCCCCATGAAAATGATTGCTCTACATGTATTGTATATAATCAATTAGATTAAAATCTTTCTAAGGCTAATGGTTGCGTTCATGCTTTAAAAATAATATATATTTCTATCTAATCGAAGTATGACTACCCTCTAGGAAAATTCCGAAACATCACATTATTTCCGGGAAAAGTTTCTAATTTTCAAATGTGTCCTTCTCGCTTCCGGTGAAATGCAAGTATTGAGTTCTCACTGTTGTGAAAACATTTTTAGCTATCAACGGGAAATTATACAGAGATAATATATTTGAAGGGGCAAGTAGATAAAGGTGGCAATTGATATCTACAGAATAATACGAAAAACTTTAGGTTATTTTTGGAAAACTAAGATACGTTTTATAGTCACAGTAATGATTGGTAACTAAGAATATGACCCCGTTTTACCCGTTGAGAAAAATCCGTTCCAAAAATAACAAAATATTTTTTTTTAAACTTTTTCTAGAAAATTAAAAAATTGTCACATATCACCTTGATCAACTTGCCCCTTCATTTAGTGTTTCAACATTTGTTCTCCTGCCCATGGTTGACTAAGCCATTAGTGAGGAAAAAAATCAGTTCCTGAATACTGAAGCATTGCAAGTGTTGTGTGCAAATAAGGCACATATGGCGCTTGTCATATTTGCTAAATTTCTATAGGAACTCCCATAGATTAGCAGGGCATATTTTGTGGTTTATCAAAAATAATTTTTGTTATAATAAATTATTTTGTTTTTGTAATTAAAATTTGAAATATTTATTCAGACCGGTTGATGACTAGTGAAGTACAGGGTGCGGCAGAGAAACTTGCTGATTTTAATTGGATGCTAATACCAAGGCGTGGTCAGAAAGGAGTGGGAAGAGTCATTTTTAAGAGGGGGTCCTGAAGTTTTGTTATCTCATAATTTAGTTGTCATGCGTTGGACAAAGGAGCAACGAGCGTTTGCCGTCGAGACTTACTTTTCACTTTTACTGTGAATGCAGTTCGTTACAAACAAATGATTGAGACATTTTTTTTCTTCCACAACTTGAAGAAATGGACCTTGAGAACGTATGGTTCCAGCGGGACGAAGCGACTTCGCACACGGCGAGAACTTAGATGGAGCTTTTGAGGGAACAATTAAACGAACGTCTCCTTTTCTTGAGAGGTGACTTATCGTGGCCGGCGCGCTCCCCCCATTTAACATAATGTGACCGTTTTTATGAAGGTATCTCAAATCGATTTCTTACAACGGCAAAGCCCGGACCGTGCAACTCCTGAAGAAAAATATCCGGCTAGCTATCGCCAACATCAAAATCGACATGCTCGAAAAAATGGAATGAAACTTCAAATCTAGGGTAGATCAGTGCATCGTTAATGGGGGCCGGCATTTGCCCAATGCAATTTTTAAATCTAGTTAAAATAAAAATTCAAAATGTGTACATTATCTTATGAAAAGAAATGAATTGATGCATGAAGTACTTTTTTTTAATTGACTTTTCAAATCAGCAGATTTCTCCGCCGCATCCTATACATATTTAGTTAATAATATAGTTTCGATTTTAAACATTTAATACAACTTGTCAAATGTATGTTGGGCAAAGTAAAAAAGTTGATTTTATGCACTTATTCATTCATTCATTCATTCATTCATTAAATCCCTCTCACATTCATTTAATAATTATATCATTTACATTTTTTCATGTTTTAATTTGATTATTTAACCATTTATCCTCTTATTCATTTACAATTTTATTCATTCATTCAGTTTATCATACATTAATTAATTTATTTGTTCGTTTATTGTTTTATTATGTATGCATTCATTTTATGACCTTTTTTCAATGATAAAAAAAGTATTTTATTAGAAAAATGTTTTGCGAAGTGAAAAGTGCTTTGTTTGGAAAGTACAAGTTTACTGCAAAAAATGAAAAATATTGCAATATACGTTTTAACACAAAATACATTATTTTTTCTGCATGAACTGTAATTTTCAAAACAAATTTGCTAACATTGAAAAAATTCAGCTTTATTTCACTTCACCCCAAATTTCCCTGCAAGTAAGGCAGAAAATTAACTCTCATTATGCATAGTGCAAAAACATTAATGACGATTTGTTAATACAATGGAAGAATATTCCATTTTGTTGAATTATACACTCCCATAAGGTAAATCAGACAAAATAACATTTTTCACGTATTACTTACGTTGCTGAATCCCCCCCCCCTCCACTTTAAAAAAAATCCTTGCACTACAAAAGGCAAATGAAAAAGCATGAGAAGAAATATCTCTGAAGTTATCTTTATGTTTCAATGCCTCTAAGGTGTAATCTGTAGAAGACGTGATTTTCAAACTTTATGCTATCTCGTGCAAAGTGAGATTGTTCAATCTTTTTGGAAGAAAGCTATTAGAAGTTTTCAATGCTGAAGGCGGTTTTTTGTCTCACGATTTTCTTTCCATTTTGAATGCACTTTTTTCGAAACTATCTTTTCAGCAAGTGATTTTAAAATAAAGCATATTTTTAGACCGAAATAAAAGAAATACGGTATCATCAAGCAAAATATAGCTGATTCATTCAATTACGATAAAATAAAACTAGTTTTGTGTAACATTCCGCAAAGTTTTTATAAAAAATAATCAAAATTCACTTAATGTAGCATCTACAATTGAAGGGGATGAAGGGTCTCTGTTACAATTTAAAAAATAAACACTCTGGACAATAGTATGCAATGGATACAGGTAAGCAAATAAAACTTGGTACATCAAAAAACAGATGTCATTAGACCAATTTCATACGCACACTAACGACAAAACCATAAAACAAAAAAGCTGCAACAACTGCAGCAATGAACTTTAATTACTCGCAATTTCTGTTTTGTCACATAACCCCTTCCTCTCCCAAGCTCTTCAATTCTAAGTGACCTAAAAAGCGGACGATGTTTTTATAAGTTTTATTCTTTCATTTTATCAAAACCTTTAAGCATTCTTGAATTGATTCACATTTTTGCTTCGTAGTTAAGGAAACTGTAGAACTAACATGTTTTTCCATTGTTTTGATGAAATATTAATGACAAAAAAATACTGTCTCGAATCTTTAAGCGCATTATTCAAAACTAACTGTTGTCTCCATCTAACTAGTTTTTAAAGTGCTCCTGGTGGTAAAAATATTATGCTTACCCAATAAGTAATTGAGATCCCTTGAGACATTGCTCTTATTGTCGCTTCTACAGTCTAGACATTCTCAAGTGGTTTATGTTTGAAGGTGGATGATTTAACACTGAAATATGTTTTCTTCATTTGTCAGACATGAGATGTGAATAAAGCATCTTTCCGCCAAAAGATCTTCTGAGGATTACTCAAAGCTCTCTGGTAGACACAACACCATGTTGCTTTTAACTGTATTTGGAAATTTCTCCATTAAAAAAGTTTCTCAAAGGCCGCTCTAATTAATATCCTAACCACCAAAATCATTTGTTCCCTTTTTTTTTTCGTGTGTCAGTGGATATGATGCTAAGCAACTTGATGTCCTTCTTTATAAACTGCATTATGGCTTGATTGCAATATTGTCTGAGCTAAAATATTCTAAACATTAATCATCAAAAAAGCCCATAATCGCATGGGGTTGGCAAACATACTTAAAATCTGCATTTTAACGTAAACGTAGCATGATGAAACTTAATGTTTAACAAATGTTAATTAACGACGGCAATACTATACAGCAGGGGAGTAGGCACTGTTGATCCTTGTGCTGTTGAATATTATAAATTTTATCTAAATATGTGGAACTAAACGATTTAATTTTATATATTTAGAACAGTATTTATCATATCAATATCTTATTCAGTTATCTAAATTTACAAATTCTTATAAACTATTTCCTTGGAAAAAATAACAATAGGTAAAAGATCAAGTATTTTTCCTATCAGGAGACTATCGCTGTCTGAAGAAGATTTTTTATCCTAGAAAAACAAATGTCCTTACATGTGTTTTAAATGAGTAAAAAGAATCAAGTCGTCCCAATTACCAAAGCCCCCCACCCTTCTTCCACATTTCAAAAACATTTCATATGTATGTTAAAAGAGTCAGATATTTTTATTTCCCATAATTGTAACATATTTTTGAATCTTCTGTGCCTTTAATTTATGCATTCAGTTTTTGCCCTATTTGAGTATTTAAGCCTTAAAAAATTGTTTTTATATCAACGTTCGCTGCGTAAACGTGCCCCATACCCGGGGCACGAATAAGCAGTCTCCATTATTGACCAGACTCACTTACAGAGCGGTATTTTCCATTATTTTGACTTCTAACTTAGTTATGTTAGTTCTTTGAACATAATGCATTTCCATTTATAAAATAAAGAACATTTATAATGGTCAGAGTAGTCTATAAAATTAAAGCCGAATAGACGCGAAGACATGACTATTATTGTAAGCTACTAGAAATGAATCTCTTACTCAAGTAAACCTTAAATGATGATTTGCAAGTAGTCTGAAAATACCCAAAAAAGTTTGACACATTACGGTGCAAAATAGCTTCAAAGACACGTTTACGCAGTAAGAACTTGCGTAAACGTGCCTTGTCGCCTTGTTCGGATTTATTTTATTAAATTATAGTTTTTTTCACACATACGAATACTGTTCTCAATCAAGGATAAAATTCTGCTAATAGTCATATACAGGGTGGTTATAAATTAACAGGAGGTGTTTGGAGCCCTTTAGCTCGCGAACTACTGGGCGAAACATTGCCAAACTTCGTGAGCATGCATATTAGACCATGGGATTTTGATTTCTGGAATAAAAAAAATTAGTTTGAAAAAGTACCACCAGGGGGAAATTTGGCGCTGTTAAAGTGTATTATTATGATTATTGAAGAATTAATTGCTACTGACAAAATATGCATCCATTTTACTTGCAAAAATGACTTTTTTTGGCACAAATGTGGCTCGATATGATCGCCATTGTAAAGTTGTAAGAACTGCATACGATGCAGAACATTTTCTACGGCAGCTCGTAACATATCAGAATGGATTTCTCTAATTTTTAAAATTATCATATCTTTTAAACTTGCGATATCAGAAATGTTTCTTTGATAGCATCAAAGCATTGTTCTCTAATACATTTGCAACTTCGTCAACTTGTAGCTGATTAACCGTCTGGCGCCCCTAGCCTGGTTGCTGGGCTAGAAATCCAGTCATTTTAAACCGCTTAATCATGTTTCTTAAATTTGTTATGGTCAGCGGGCCTTTTCTCAACTGCTTCACTCGCCGAAATTCTCGAAGAGTAACATTGGCATTTTCATCACGCTGATAGTAGAGCTTCACTAACAAAGCGCTGTCCTGCATAGTTAAAGCCATCAAGAGGCAACTGCGCTCAGAATGATGACAATGCTCCCAGTCAGTCATTTTATACACATGATCGCTAAACGCAAAGCGTTTATGCAAATTATTGCATTCTATTTGGTTGGTGGACAGCTGTTTTGTTCGTGGTATTTTTTTTTGATAGAAAATTCTACGGCGATCATATTAAACCTCATTTGCGAAGAACAATCATTTTTGCTCGGCGAAATTGATTTATACAGCATCTTTTCAAGTTTAATTCGCGATTTTCGGTGTAATACACTTTTACAGCGCCAAATTTCCCCCTGGTGGTGATTTTTCAAACTAAATTTTTTTTAAAGCCAGAAATCAAAATCCCATGGTCTAATATGCATGCTCGCGAAGTTTGGCAATGTTTCGCCCAGTAGTTCGCGAGCTAGAGGGCTCCAAACACCTCCTGTTAATTTATAACCACCCTGTATTTGTTTATTTTTATCTAAGCATTTTTAGTTCACACAATAAGCTTCAATAAATTCAGCACAAAATTTACTCAAGTTGGCGGAAAATCAATTACCCTCCCCAGATACAATCGTGACGAAAGCTAAACAACTTAGGAGAATACTTGCTAAAATCTGTCACGACTGGTGACAGACCAATTATAACACATTTAGAGAAAAAAAGGCATAATGCGTAAACGTGCCCCGGTCTACCCTATTTTCGTAAAATGATAAAGAGCTCGAAATAGAATGAAGACGTAGATATCGGGCATAAAACAAGTTTGACGTACGAGACGACAAAGCCATAGTGAATGAAAGTAAATGTGATTTTTTATGTAAATTATCTTGTAACATGAAGAGTAAAAGTGGAATAACCCATTCCATGGTACACTAGGTGGCCAAAAGTTATCCGGACACTTTCAGAAATTCACATTTTTACATATAGCTCGAGACATAAGTGATCACTTGTTCCTTAACTTTAGTCATACAAAATATAGGCTTCACCGAACATTTCCAAGTTGAAATTAAATTACCCTTGCATTAGGGGGACGACAAGAAGGGGGGTCGGAAGAAAAACCGCTTTTTGATTATAACTCTTCGAAAATTGCTCGGAATAAGCTATAAATTTCAGTAATTAATTAGCATACTAGGAATAATTGCTGTACAAATTTTTATGAACATACCACTCTTACTTCCGAAGATATGAAACATTTTTTAAAAAACGGCAATTTTATTTGAATGGTTTTTGCTCATAACACGCAGAGTTTTTGATCAAACCTTATCAAAACTTCAGGAAAGATGAAAAAATACGAGATAAAGAACATACTTTAACGGTAAATAAAAATATTAAAAATCCGATGAAATATGAACGTTAAAAGGAAATAATTTTTCACGGCGCATGCGCGAACGACAGAAATTTATAACTACAAAAATATTGTAGCTTGGTTTATGCTGCATCTTATAAAAAAAGTTCCAGTTGAATATCGTAAAAATTGAAAAAGATATCAGCGATCTAGTGAGCTGTAATTCATTCATTCGCAAACAATACATTAATGGCGAGGGGTTGTTCACAAATAATAACAATCGAGCATTTTTTTAAATGTGAAATTGTTTACAGTTTGAAAATTTATATTCTGCATAGAAGTCACATTTTGCATTTCGGCCAAAAATACTTTTTACGTAGGTGGCCAAAAGTTATCCGGACACTCTTGAAACGTTGGTTTTGAACGATGACGCAATAACCTTTAATTAAAAAATAGCTCTTTGTGGACAGACCCTCACTGTTTATGTATTGTCTGCGAATGAATGAAATTCAGCTCACTAGATCGCTGATATCTTTTTCAATTTTCATGATATTGAACTGGAACTTTTTTTATAAGATGCAGTCAGTATAAATCAGGGTACAATATTTTTGTAGTTATAAATTTATGTCGATCGCGCATGCGCCGTGAAAAATTATTCCCTTTTAACGTTCATATCTCATCGTATTTTTAATATTTTTATTTACCGTTTTAGTATGTTATTTCTGCTGTATTTTGTCATTTTTCCTGAAGTTTTGATAAGGTTTGATCAAAGCGTGTTCTGAGCAAAAACCCTTCAAATAAAATTGTCGTTTTTTTAAAAATGTTTCATATCTTCGGAAGTAAGAGAGGTACGTTCATAAAAATTTGTACAGTAATTATACATAGTATGCTAATTAATTACTGAAATTATAGCTTATTCCGAGCTTTTTTCGAAGAGTTATGGTCAAAAAGCGGGTTTTCTTTCAACCCCCTTTCTTGTCATCCCCCAAATGCAAGGGTACTTCAATTTCAACTTGGAAATGTTCGGTGAAGCCTATATTTTGTATGACTAAAGTTAAGGAACAATTGATCACTCATTTCCCGAGCTATATGTAAAAATTTGAATTTTTGAAAGTGTCCGGATACTTTTGGCCACCTAGTGTATATCAAAGCTTGTTAAAACGGGCTTCTATTGAATAACTCACTCAAATGACTTTAAAAATCCATTTTTCTCTTTGAAAATACTTGATAAACGTTTAAAGTTTAGTGCCATTGAAAGGACTAACAGGAAAAATCTTTGTCATTAAAATGTTTTCCAACCAGTGGCGAATTTACAGGTTTAGGGGCTAGTCGCAATAGTTTTGGGGCCCCTTCTCCTATCATCGACCTATGAAAAACATTTATTACTTTCATTTTTAAATCTTCTTCGGGGCCACTATGTTGTAGGAGCCCCTCGTAATTGCGACACAGTAAATCACACTGATACCGAATAACTTCAGAACAACAGATTAAATTAAGTATTAGATTAAAACCAGGAATGTATCGGTCTTGCATTATCATGAAGAATAAATATATTTTGTTTACTTGCCTCCCAATAAATTTAAAATTATTTGTTAGAGAATAAAAAAATAAAAAAAAGCCGTGCTAAAAAAAAAACTTGATCCATACTTATATTGAAAACTACTTCTGCACATAGTTTTAGTCAATGTTTCACATGAATCTTCTAAAACAGTTTCAAGATCATGTATTTGAAATAACATAATAGGCTAAATATAAAGTCTCCGGAAAACCTCTTCCCGATCGAAAGTATATATATAATTAATCTAAATTATTCGAACTTGAACAACAAAAACTACTATGTCTTCGATTCATGTCACGAGAGCATTGAGTGCACGTCATATCAAGAGTGAAAATTAAATGCTTAGTACTTTATTAATCAAAATTTAAAATAAACTCATCCACTCATAGATGCCTCGTAGCTCCAGCACAATTCAACTCTATACTGCACATTTTTGAGGAGCTGTTAAATCAAAGTTTTAAATTCAGAGAACATCTACAAATTCATTATTGCATTTAAGAGTTGCTGAAATAATTATTTAAATCAGTGAATTTAATTCAAATACTGTTTAATTTTTCAACAACTATTCATACATTCGAAGAATCAACTCGCGCAAGTTATGTAACTTTTAGAAGTGCAAACTGTTTGGTACTGAAAGACAAAATAAAGTACAAGTAGACTTATATTAAATAAATTAATAACTGTACTTCAGCTTAGTAAAAGATTTAGATTATTCATCTGCAGATTTCTCTTTTGAAATCCAAACACGATACTAGATATTCAAATTAGTTCGTCTTAATATCTATTTACGTTTTAGCGTTTTCATTTCGTGAAAGTTCAGCGACATAATTCAGTTTGAATCGAATTTCGATGAACATGAAAGATACTTTATTAATTTTCAGTTTAAGATCCTATTCAGTTAAAATTATTAAAGGCATGTTTGAAATGCTGTTTCATTGCCTATTATTTAGTTTCCAGCGGGGAAGCTTTCTTAAGAGTCATTATTCAGTTTGAATCATATTTCGATGAATATGAGAAACATCTACTTTACTTATTTCTTCTAAGATCATATTCCGTTGAAATAACAAAAAGTTTTTGGAATGCTATTTAATTAGTTATCATTTATAGTACAAAATCCGGCTCAGGTTTACCTACCTTCATCGAGTTTCTTGATAGGTATTATACATTGTGGTTAAAAATTAACGTGAGGTGTTTGGAGCCCTCTAGCGCGCGAAGTACTGTCAAATTTCATGGGCACACATATTAGACCATGGGATTTCGATTTCTGAAATAAAAAAAAAAGTAAAAAAAATCTCCACCAGGGGAAAATTTGGCGCTGTAAAAGTGTATTACTGTTAATATCGCAAATTAAATTTGAAAAAATGTTGTACAAATCAAATTCGTTAAGAAAAAATTATTGTTGTTTGTAAATGAGGTTTAATATGATCGCCGTAGAAGTTCCTATTTAGAAAAAAAAAGTCCCCACGAAGCAAAGCGGTGCAGTTAACCCAAATAAGTGTAATAATTTGCATAAACGCGTTGCATTTAGCGATCAGCAGTATAAAGTGACGGACTGATAGAATTCTCATCATTCTGAACCCAGAAAGTTGCCTTTAGATGGATCTTACCTAGGGGGACTGTGCCTTGTTAGTGAAGCTGTATTACCAGTGAAATGAAAATGCTAATGCTGTGCACTCAAAAGCGTTGAGTATCAAAGAATTGTTTCTGATCTCACAAGTTTAAAAGATATCAAACTTTTGCCCCGCCAGTGTATGTGTGCCCGGAAATTGAACAATATTTCGCCCAGTACTTCGCGCGCTAGAGGGCTCCAAACACTTCACGTTAATTTATATCCACCCTGTATAAAAAAGTAGACAAAAATATTACAAACACGATGGTATGAGGTTTACTAATCAAAAGTTCTTCAATCATAGAATTGTCATCATTTTACAATTTTAAATAATGGAGAAATTTTGCAGATTTTCTGCAGTTATCTTCGAGTTAGAGAAGAAATTTTGCAAATAGCTGCAAAATTACTACAGTTTTCTTGCAAATTTTCTTTAGAGTAGGGGAATGTAGGACAAAGTGAATTAGCGGAGCAAAGTGAAAAGATAAAATATTTTCACAGTTTGCAGCGCAACCTACCAAGCAATATTTTGAGTAAGTTGTTAGACACACAGTTGATTCCTGTCAAAAAATAAATAGCTCTCAAGATCAACAAGAAAAAAATATACACGTTATTTTCAAGATTTTATACACTTATTGTAATATTCGTAGTTCTTAAAAAAACATTTCTTGTTATTACAAATTGAGAAAATTTTTGTAACTATCATTTTAAGTATCATTCTAAGTATGAGATCTACTGATGTCCAGTGCAGTACTTATTTAGTTTGTATTTAGCATAAGTGTTGATTTTAAATTTTCAATGTGATTTTGTCAAGTGCAAGCGGGGCAAAGTGGATGGGGCAAATCGAAATAGCACACTTCGTTTATTTACGCATTAATTTATTGAATCATGTAAAAATGTCTTCATTTATTGATTCATCTACATTCTTTTACTTATCAATTCACTTTTTTTATTTCTTCACTACTTTTCTTATTCATTCTCTATTTTTTCCTCATTACTTTTTCTCATATATTAATTAATTCAATATTTATTTATTTATGCGCTTATCTTTTTATTCATAACTCTTTTCTTTATTTATTTACGTATTCATTTGATGAAAATTACTGTAAATCATCAAATAGAAAATGGTTCATTACAAAAATATTGTATTTTTTCCCTTTGCCCCATGGTATTTTGAGGTGAAAATTCTCCACCTTTTTCTTTTTTTTTAAACACAACTGATACAAAATAACTGCCAAAAATAAAAAATAACAATTCAACGCAAGTTGTATTAAAAAATTCATTAGTTATTTTTTATTTACAATAATTTTTAACCCCTGACTCAGCAAGTAAAGGAGTTTTAAGTTTGACGTGTATGTATATCTGTGTATCTGTTTGCGACACCCTACAGCCTAAACGGAGGGACCAATTTAAAAAAAAAAATGTCTGAAAAACGAAGTGATTAAGAGTGTTCTTAGTTAAGTCGCGTTTTCGGATGACATTAATTAGCAAAGATATTAATTAAAAACCTTTAAAATGTTTTTAAAAGATTTTTGAAGTGAAAACATACTGAAAAATTTAAAACAATAGTACCAAAAGAAAGAAAAAAAATCTGTGTCTGATAAGATGTGTTTAGAACTTCTATGTAAAATAGAACTTGAATTATAACGTTGTTTAGCAAATGCGACTAAGGTTTAGTTCTAAAAAATTGGAAACGATGTCATTGTTGCCCGACGGGGAAAAAAACTCAATGATTTAAAGTGTTTATCTCTGATCAGTTTCTGTTAGTCAAAAATTAATATAAAGGGTGTTTTTTTTAGAGGTAGGGTGAAGTGGGGTAATTGCGTACTTGGGGCAAATGTGTACTCATTTGAAAAAAGGAGGAAAAACTGAAGCTAGCTGCTATCCAGTGGCGCCATTTGGAAGCCTGTAGTTTAGTGATCACTTCTCAGATGGCTGCACCTATGTCCAGATAATAAGGCTTTATCAATCTGCCTCCATTTCGTCAGGTGTTTGTTTCGTTATGAATCACATTTCGTGGACTTTTGTTTACAGAGCTGCAGGATCACCATTATCAGCTAGATTTGATTAGTTCTTGGATAAATCACTTAAAGGTAAGTTGTTTTCTTCATTAATGGCTGCAGATTAGTTAAATTAATGTTTACCTGTACATAATGTTGGGGTATACATTTACCCCGGTTTGTTTTCAGTCACGGGGTAAATGTGTACTTTTTCCTGGGGCAAATGTGTACTACAGTAAACATTTATCCCAAGCAAAATTTACATAGAATACACATTCACCCACTCCTTATTAGACTTTTACAATCTTATTAGGGCTTATATTTTTGTTCCCAAATGTTTGATTGACCTCCTCACAATAAATTAATTGATTCTGTTTGTTTTCAGGAAGAAGATGCCTCGAAAACACTTTCGTTTACCCTCACTCTGAAGATATTAACGAAATCGATGGCAATGCTATTGTCACCAAGCTTCCAGAGCCATCTGTGGGAAGAAGAGGTGTTTTGATATTCACAGTTAAATTTTCCTCCTACAACATGGGTTAGCAGAGTTGCTGGAGGTCTCACTCAAATTTTCTGTTCTCATTTTGGCCAGGACTTGCCACTATAATTCCATTTTTTTTACCTTCCAAGAAACAAATTTTGACATGTTCTTTTCAATTTTTCTATTAAAGACGTTTTTTACCTTTTACTCCTATGCTTTGTACTTTGTTTTCACCTTTGTAAACTGTGCCAATTAAGAGAGGACAGAAGGTGGGCAACAAAAAAAGTGCATAGCTTCCACTGGAATATTCGGAAATAAAAAAATCATATACAGAATTTTTTGTCCTTAACTGCTCTTTTGTACTTATTTGGCCCAACAGCAAAACAACTGAATTGTATGGGATTTTCATGCGAAGTACACATTTACCCCAACTTGTGGGGCAAATGTGTACTTCGGAGGTGGTTTTAAAAACATAGCAATACAACCATGAAAAAAATAGTTTTTTTTAATTCTTTGGGTGCTTTGTAATCTAGAGAAACGCCGCTAAAAGATGATATAAAAAAAATAAAACTCTGAATAACACCCTCCCCACCAGAGACTGAAGAAGTTGAATTTCGTCAAAACAGGTACACAATTACCCCACTTCACCCTATTGAACTTTTAGTTGGCATTACTTTTTTAATTGGCGGCCATTTTGTCAGCTGTCAAGTGATTTATGTTAAGCTTGGTTTGGCATTTCAACATGAATAGACTGACGCCTGAACAACGCTTCCAAATTGTGCAAATTCGGAAGCAAATCAAGATTGCCGTTGATCCCGATTTTTATAAGCGAATTTTGTTTAGCGATGAAGCTCACTTTTGGTTGAATGGATACGTCAATAAACAAAACTGCCGTATTTGGAGTGATGACAATCCTCAAGTGTATGTTGAGACACCGTTACATCCAGTAAAACTGACTGTTTGGTGTGCTTTATGGGCTGGTGGAATAATTGGTCCGTACTTCTTTAAAAACGATGCTGGCCAGAATGTTACAGTCAACGGTGGCCGCTGTAGAGCCATGATTACTGACTCTTTCGATCATTAGTTGAACAATTATGATGTGCAGGAGCTGTGGTTTCAAGAAGATGGCGCAACATGTCACACAGCTCGTGCCACAATTGATTTATTGAGGAATACCAAGGGGCGCCTCCAAGATCACGCGATTTAACGCCGCTTGATTATTTTCTGTGGGGATATGTGAAGTTGATAGTCTACGCCGATAAGCCCACAACGATTGACCACTTGAAGGACAACATTCGCCGCGTTATTGCCGAGATATGACCACAAATGTTGGGAAAAGTAATCGAAAATTGGACCTCCAGATTAGACTACGTCCGAGCAAGCCGTGGTGGTCATATGCCAGAAGTCATATTTAAATTATAATGCCAGAAGATTATTATTCGAATAAAATAAATTTCATATCAATTTAAAAAAAAAACATCTTTGTTTTATTCCATTTCAAAGTTCTATACCTCTAAAAAAAACACCCTTTACTTGTAACTGATTTTAGTATAAGGATTTTCAGTTTTTCCTTTTTTATTCTGCTTTTGCAACTAGCAGATTTTACTAATAAGGATTATCTTTCCTTTTCCCGAGTTAACCATATCCTCTCGAAAACAACTAACTATATTTAGATTTAAAATGCTTTATGTCCAGAGTAGTTCTTTTTAATGTGAGATCGGCAAGCAGTGTCAGGGGTTGATTAAGTTCTTAATTTAATCTTAGTACTTGTTAGAACAAATTTCCAATTTTTTTCATTCTGAAACAGGTGAGTTATCTTAACTATTTCACTTTGTCCCACATTCCCCTACATACTTTTGCAAGGCACATAATGTCTTAATCACCTAATCAGCAAAATCAGTTAAATATCGAGTTTTTAGCCGAATAAGCGTCATTTGCGAGAGATTCAATCCGCTTTTCATTTTCAAAAATCTGCAGTTTTACTCCATTACTGAAACTTCAAATCACGACAACCCTACAGTTGGATCACTTTTGTTTAGATAGTCATATTCTAATGTAAAATTGCTGATTTTACAATTTATTACTGCGCATTTTTTAGTCTTAAACTGCAACCTATTCTGTCAGTATTATACTGTAAAAACTATAGTTTATGTTTTGCAGTGTAGTGAGATATTTCCAGAATGAAATTGATAGTTTTAACAATGTTTTCTAGTGATAGTCACCAAATACGTTAATTCTTATACTTTTCTACCTTCAGGTTGCATTTCAGATGCAAAGAGCAAAAACCAAAAGTCAGAACTAATGTACACAAAATGATATTAAAATATGTCAAAGAATTTAGTTTCAAACTAATTACAGAAGTAATTTTGTATTAAGAAATTTTCTTAACTTAAATGTATTTAAAACAATTTACTGTCAACAAAAAATAAGCAGCCTCAAAAACAAAACTAAGAAGAGAAAGAGGAAAAGTGCTCTCATTCTTTCATTTTCGGCAACAAAAGTTTAAAAAAAAATGCTTTTGCCAAAACTGCTGTTATTTGAATTACACAAATGACTACCTATTTCAACATGCTTGTCATTTGATAACATTGAAGGCGACAAGAACAAAATATTTTCGTTCTCCTTGTATAATAGATCTGCCCAAAATATGTTACCAGCTCTCATATCTAAAAGCGTTGATTCTTACAATGTGTTCCTTCCCATTGTCGGAAGCCACCAAAACTCCCTTGGGGATATCACACAATGAAACCTTTGAAACTGGCGACTCTCATAAACAATGACTAAACGATGATGGATGGGGCACGCGCCAGACGCTGCCGACACACGAGACACGAAAGAAAAAAAAAAAAAAACTTGATCGGTCTCAAAAGACCGGAGAGCTGAAATTCGTGCATCATTTTTTTAATAGATAGGAAATATGTGCGAACTACTACAAAATATCCACTCCGTCTAATGGCATTATTTAATGTTTAAAAATGAATAAAAATGTGAGTTTTACTATGGCGGATTTTGAAAAGTGTACGTTTTTAAAAACTAATTTTCATTTTTAAAAAAAAGTCATTTTTTTAATCATCATTTAAGGTAAAGACAAATTGTCATGTAACTGCTAAGTTAACTTCAGCAAAAATAACTAAGGCATGATTTGATGTTTCTTTCTATGAAGTAAAACATAAGACAAAATGTAATATGAATAATCATTACAGACTTATTCTACTACAGACTTACCATGTGAAATAGGGACAAATTTAACTACAAATTCAAAAATTAATGGGTAATAAAACTAAAGATTTTATTATCGAGGTAGAAGGTACAACGCCAGGCAAAGCAGCTAGTACATAATTCAATAAATCTAAAGTTATAGAATTTTAAGGGTCTTTTGATTTTTAAAAAATGCTAGAAAAAAATGTTATTTTGAACTCAATAATAATATTTTTTTTTAATTTTTTAAATGTAGCATTTCGCTACAAACAAAATAACCTTGGCATATTTCACGCAATGCATAAAACCAAAATCGAGACACACGAATGATCACGGTTTCGAACAACGATGTTTTTATAGGATGATTATTGATATCTATAACGAAGAATTAATTAGAAACTCTCAAATTCATAATTTTTGCAAAGAATTTATAACATTTTTTCTCCATCCCTCAGAAATTAATAGTGTCATCAATTTTGATTTTTGAACCAATATTTAATCGGAATACGTATTTTGAGGTTTTGAACTGACTGGTTTTGTAGAAATTATGTGCGAAAAGCTTTGTCAGCTTTTAAAACTAAATTTAGCTTTAAAATTTCTTGTTTTTCATACACACTTTTATTTTATAGATATAAATTTGTTTTTAATTGCAGTAAAATAATACTTAATAAAAAAAATACTATGAAAAACATCACATGTGTGATGTTTTTTTTATATCAATTCACGACAGACATCTCACGGTTTGTATAATATTCGTAAAGGATTTAATAGTAGTTTGAGCAAAAAACTCACCTTCAGGAAAAGAATTTGAATCCAAATTTACATGGCATTGCAATGAGACTTATTACGTTTCATTGAACAACGTCAAGAGCCACTAATTTTTCGAATGTTCGACGGGCACACTTCACCCGAAAAACTAAAAATTGATGATTATGATAGGAAATTGTTCGGTAAACACTAGTTTTACTATTAAGCCCAAATTTCTCTATTACAGCATTGACAAAAGAAATTCCTTCTGTCAAATACACTTTCATGAAGCCATGAACGTAAGCAAAACAAATTAAAGTAGAAGTTATTATTTGTTTCGTTTCGTTTGGGGCTATATGCCCAGGTTTTTGATGAGGACTACAATCTAGTGTCTTGCCTCCATTACACATGATTTTTATTACACATATCTTGTACAGAAAATGTATGGAAGAGTTACTTCACAAAGGAAGGAAAGTACATCCGGAGCGAGGGTGGGAGTCGAACCCACCGTCTCAGAGTTATCGGCTACACGCCATGGACCGCTCGGCCACTGAGACCTCCAAGTTATTATTCCAAACACTCTTCTTTCTTTCTTTACAAGACAGTTAAAATTGTTTAAAGTTACGGAGGAATAAAGCTTCGTATTCCTTGAAGTGTTGTCTCAAAATTTAACTAAGGGCCCAATTCAAGTGAAACACCATTGCAATCGCTTCGAGGCGATCGCAATAGACCAAAATTGCAATCGCTACTGGAAGTCAAATTACGATAGAATCGCATCTCGTAGCAATTGTAACGTTTCACTTGAATTCAAATTTGGGAATTTGCGATTGCATTGGTGAGTTGCGAACGTCCATGTTTCACTTAAATCCCCTCCTATGCATGCAATAAAATCGATAAATACCTTTGTGCAAAAAACTAAATGCATATATTATACAACATTGAAAAGCACAAATGCGCAGGAATACTGCAGACACGTGCTTCGGCGTTACAAGGAATGCCATTTTCAATGCAAAAATGTGAGCTTATGGATGCATCCACCAAAAAAAAATTCCCCTACATACGAAGATCCAGATGCCTATCCATCGAACCAACGAAGTCAAAATTTTAATTATGGTTTATTTATTCATTATTTTTTATTTAGAAGCAAATCAGCTTACATACACGAGGACTGTGTTCTATGCGCATTGCCTCTGGGTAAACACGGGAAATATAGGACAGAATTTACAGCACGGAGAAGGCAGTTACAACCACGGCGAAGGCGGAAATCGAACCCACATCCTTGGGATTACCAGCATGACGTACAAACACATTGCGCCACGGAGGCGCCTTTTAGATATGGTTTCACGAAATTATGCGCTCGCAATTGTGATGAATTAATTGCGGAATTCAGGTGAAACGCTTCATCTGGAAAAGTACATTGCGCATGCAAATTTTCAGGTTTTCAAATTCTTGTGAAACGTTATTCAGGCGCAAAAGCACCGAATTGGCACTATTGCGCAAACGCACTTTTGCAGATGCAGTATTTTACCTGAATTTCACCATAAAAAACCAACGCAGTGATCACAGTTATGGGTATGTTAAGAGAATATCGTAAGTTTAAAACGGCAGCAGCCAGATCTTCGTTGCACAAAATGATCAGCATATTGAAAAACCGCAAATAGCGTTTGACCGATTGGCACATGACGGAAATTACTCGTTGACGAATTTGAAAATAATACTTAAAAAACTCTTACCACGCTTCATTGCAATGGTTTTTTCACAAGCAAGACTTTGCACTCCTTATTTTGTGATTGGTACTCCTACTACTGTCTAATAAGGTGGCTTATGCCAAGTGCGTTAAAAATACTTACGGTGTCATTATGCCTGAGCATTTTCATCTTTGTAGATGTTTTAAGATTGAAATGTTTGTCAAACGACATTCGTTGCAATACAGTTCGAGGTATTTTCAATACGATCATTAACCTGAGCAAGAAAAAAGGTGTTGCCGAAAGAAAATTTTCAAAATTAGCACACTCTATGCATAACCGCTAGCACTGTGTTATTTAAAATAATCACAATCTTGAACGCATGCACTCAAATCTCCACAGCTAAAATCTTGGTTCAATTGGTTCAGCGGTTGGGACACGCTAGGTCTTCGTAAGTCGGGGAACTTATTTTAAGACTACCTTATATATGTATTAATTACGGATATCTTTGTTTACGCATTATATATGTTATTCTGATAAATAGTTACCAAACGCTTCAACAACTGGTACTAATAATAAAAATAACTAAATAGTTCTTACTCGACTACCTAGCCTTAATTATTTTGATTAACTTTTCGCCTGACATGCCTCAGACTTCACAAAGGCATAAATAAAGTGCGCATGGAAAAGAATAGAAGTTAGTGCAATAGCCAATGGTGCTCAAGATCAGCATAGACATAGAGTTCAGAGACAAGATTTTTCTTTCATATTTACTTGCGTTTCGATGAAGCAAAAGTTGCGGTAAGGGAGTTTTTTCCAGAAAGCAAGAAACTTAATGGACCATTACCTACATGCCTGATAAAATGTTACACCATTGCCGCATAGCGCAAAAACCTTAGTTTTTAGTCTGGAAGAGGGATGAAATATTCAGTTATCAAACGATTCTCAAATATATGTTGAAAAAGGCAAATAATATGTGTACTCTTGCCTTTCTGCTACAATGCATAATTTCTATGTCAACAATAAACTTTTGAAACATCAACATACTGTACAGTCATACTATTCTACTTTGCTCCATTCCCTTTCCAACGTCCACTTTTCCATATATATACTTAACAAATTGTACACTCAAAATGAAAGAGAAAACCTGCTCACTATTTTATAAATAAGTACAGCACTGTCATTAGCTGGTCTCAGTTACTGTTTAAAATGTTAACTGCAAAGTAGGAGCAGAATAAAATATTTTACTATTTCATTTATCCACACTATTTCTACTTTACCCCACATTCCCAAATTCCTCTACTAGAGATCCTCCATTACGGTTTACAAGATTCCATGTAGCTGGGGTCAAGTTTATATTGGTAGCACAATGAGACTCATAAACAAACAAAGAGTTTTTATGCATGTGTGCTTATCAATCAAATTCTGCCCAAAAGAAGAAATCCAGAAAAAAAAATGTAGGTTCCTTGGATCAGGTCCGCAAAGCAGTTTTTTTTTTCTTTTTTTCCAAAATTCGAGCATGTCTTTTTTTTCTTTTTTAATTCTAGTTTAAAGCAAAAGATGTCATTTTTAATGAAGGCTCAGCTCGATTTTTGTAATGAGAGAAAAATAAATAGCAGGCTTGAAAAGTGAATTAAATAGAAATAGTTTCTCAGTTAAATATCGTCTTTTCTTCCAGTTTTCAATTTTACTGAACCGTAGTTTTGGTAAATAATAAAAGTATGATTCGGCTATTAAACGATATTGCAAGGTTTAAATCTGTCAATTTCTTTTGGAAAACTTATAAACACACAAAACGTTGCTTTTAAATCCATGCTTCCAGCTGGTGTTAAACATACTATATTCAATTTTGCGTGACTGGCGAACATAAAATGTCAACATACTGAAGTATTTATGCGTCATTTACAAAATATTTCTTTGCATGGGGTTATTGCGCTTTCGTTTCAGATACGCAAATCGTTTCACGAAGCAAAGTTATCGAAACTATTTCACAGATGATGATTAAAAGAAGTTTATATAGCTTGATATTCTTTTCAAGACTCAGCTGTAAACTTAACTGCGCTAGTTGCATTTTAGAGGAATAAATTCAAATGTGTCGCGGAGCAACTGTGCATCAAATAGGTATTTTTAATCTTTTACCTTTCCCGCGCGTTATTTCAACACTTTGAAATATCGGTTTAGAAACACTGCTTTTGTATAAATATGTTGAACCTCCCGAATCATTGCAGGAAGAAGAAATGAAACAGTCGTTTGAAGCCTTGAAATTTTTCTGTTTCCGTGCAATTCATCGCCCAGAACTCTTTATTTATTTGAAGCTCATTTGTATGCTTTGAGCTTTCCTCGTGTGCGTGAGATTTCCAGTCAAATTTAGATTTGGCATTCTGCCTCGTGGATACAACTTGACAAAATTGTCAGAATGCATTCAGTGCATTCTTATTTTAAATCCGATTTGTGGCAATACTATTTCGTTTTTCAAGTGCATCTTTTGTTTGATAAACTTTAAACTCTAACTTTATGAAAAGTTTTAATATCTAAATAAAAAAATACTTTGAGGAGATTCGAAATTTTTCGTCCTCCAAATCAATCTGTAAAAAATTACAAAATATAAAAATCTTTGTATGTATTTCAACTGAAATTGAAATTTCTTTGAGCAGAAATTACGGGTAGAAATTACTTAAAAGCAAAGCATCTTCTCTTCCATAGTCTAAACTGAGGTTGCTGTTTTCATTAAAAATAATTGACCTTTTTTTTTTTGTTCAATTCTTTCGTATTTCCTACCTATTTCTGAAAATAGGGGAAATACGAAAAACTTTTGCAAAACCTTAGTTAAGTTTCAACCAAACAGATCACAACAAACATCAGCCTTTCATGTATTGAGAAAGAATTTCACACTCGGTATACTAACAAAATTTCTAAAATTTCCTGTTATTACGCACAAATAATTACGTAAAAAAATAATTCACATGGAAAAACAACTCCTGTATAAGTCAACTCACTCATACATTAACACCCCCCCCCCCCAAACACACACACACACACCGCTCTTTTTACTTCTGGACTCAAAACATCTAATGTATTTCAATTTGAAACTGGCACAATTTCTGTAATAACTAGTTGACCCGGCAAACGTTGTTTTGCCATATAAATAATTTCCTAGTAATTTCTAGTGTACACATAAAATAGCTTACTTATTGTAAGTAAGTATGTATGTATGGTAGAATGTGTATATTGTATGTATGTAAGAATGTGGTATATGCGTGAAATAAGCATGGATCGCTGTGAACGATGAGGGAATATAAAAATAACAAAAGGCAAACATTATTTTTAAGTTATTATAATTTATTCCTTAAAATTATGTATCATTAATTAAACAATTACGACAGTAACACTATTAAACAATATCAATCTCTTAATGCTATAGCGTGAACAATATTTTTTGTTAGTCCATCTTTAGCTAACACAAACAAACTGGATGGTTTACCCACTCGAGAGCATGCCACGTATAATTGTCCGTGTGAAAAACATGGTGTTCTCAAATCTAAGCCACAAACAGACATCGTTTGACCTTGGGATTTGTTGATAGTCATTGCAAATGCCAATCTAATCGGAAACTGAATACGTTTGAATTGAATTGGCACATCTGTAGGTATAATAGGAATCCGTGGTATGAGTATATTTTCACCTCTGAACTTGCCATTTAAAATCCTGGCTTCGATCACGTTTTTCATTAATTTTTGAATGACTAATCGCGTACCGTTGCACAGCCGGGGCGGGTTCAAATTACGAAGCAAGATAATTGGAGATCCAACCTTTATTTTTTAAAAATTTGTGTCACTTTAATGGTCGTTCATACCCCCCCCCCCTCTCGCAGTGAAAAAAAACTTTACACAGCAGATTTTGCCTAATAACTCAACACTCATGGTGTTTGATACATTTTATTTGTTTGTAATGATGTTTTTTGGTCACAACCAATATGAAAATCACAAAAAATAGTTACTTTAATTTTTAACATATATTTATCTTCTTCAGAATTTTTGACTTTTAATTTTACCTTGAATTTGACGTAAATGCAAGGTATAAAATAAAGAATTTTATAAAGGTACAAAAATTTACGTAATATAATTGATAGTGTATATAATTTTTGAAAAAATAACATAAGTGCCGCAAATCAAACACCAGTTATTGCCAGAATCGATTCAAAGCCCCAAAAATGGCGCAAACGTCCATAAGAAAATTCTACAGCATCGAAGGACCCCATTGCCAATTTTAACAAAGATCCGACCAAAACTGTCATTTTGTACTATAAAAAAATATGGGGTAGATCCCCATGAGGGGATGTACCTGCATAAGGACATTACAATCATTAAAATCATTCAAAAAAAAAAAACATGTAGCTGTTCGAAAAAATCCTTGCGGGCCTGGATTCGATCTCATTCCATCAGGAACTTCAACCTGACGCGCATAACCACTTGACCATCGGGTCGCTCATTGAAGTAAGGATTTACGATAACACATATTGTTTTAAATGACATGAAATGTTAGTTTTTCGATCATAACTTTTTTTCTAGTGAACAAATATCGTCATATGAGTACATGGTACCTAAGTTACACCATCTCCTATCGATTAAAAAAAATCGTCCAAATCGGTTCAGTAGATTAGATGTTATGTGCGAACAAAAAAAAATTAGGGGTGGACTACCCCTAACATTTAGGGGGATGAAAAATAGATGTTGGCCGATTCTCTTAGATACTGGATAGGCACAAAAAATTTCATCAAAATCGGTCAAGCCGTTTCGGAGGAGTATGGCAACGAAAACTGTGACACGAGAATTTTATATATTAGATTATATCTTAAAGATGTGAGAAAATCCGCATTCCAGAAGCGTTCCGTTTAACACGCGCATATAAGTACATGCACACATAACTTTTGGGTTATTAAAAAACATAGTATATTTAAAAGGTGCATAAGGAAGTCGTGTGTGATAACATCATATATAGAATTATTAAAAATTGCTATCTTGCTTATACACTTATATTTGCTCATTTAATGAAGCATAAATGTTTAACAATTCTTTTGCATTGAAAATTGTAAAACTAACATTATTATTTCATTTCAAAGTATTTAATATTCAATACAGTAAATTGCTACCATCAATTCAAAGAGAAAAAGATAATTCTTCTCAAAAATAAAATTAATCATTAAAAGCTATTTTTTCCATTGATATTTTATTATACGGCAGTATGTATACTTTGATGAATACTCTACATCTTTATATCATGACTGAGTACTCTCAAAAATGAGAATGCAGCTGTTGTAATACTAACCGAGTTTTCCGATTACACAGGTAGTGCATCATTTATTTTTATTATAAAACTTTCTTTGAAGTTGGTTAGAAATCTAAAAAGTTTCTAGGCAATCAATCAAAAACCACAATTTCTTTTCTCAGATTTCAATTGCAGATATGTCATTGGATACTATATAATACTACAATGGTATTTGATTAATGTGTTTCTGAAACTGACACACATGAGCTTCAAAAAAGTTTAAGGAAACTGCAATTTTGTAATACAAAATTTCAAAGAGAGAAGAAAGAACACTTTTTAACCTTTTAACACAAATAATATAATTTTTTATAATCGTGAAATTTCTAATATCGTTACAAACTTCTTTAAAACTTGACATTTGTATAATCTAATTGTGGGTCCTACTGATAAGAAAGCCTGCGCTTTGCCACTATAACTTAAAATTTTAATATTTCTCAAAGATTTATTTATCCCAAATCGTAAAGTTATTTATAAATTTTCATCTTCAAACTGTGCCGATTAGCTTTTGCACATTGAGTTTAACAAATATTATTTTCTTACTTGTTAGTAAAAAATAATCTTTAAAACATTATTTTTTGTGCATTCAATAGTAAATAAAAAAAATATTTGAAAGGTGATTTTAAATTTCTCAAAGCAATTTTAATACCCAAAAAAGAAGAAAAAAGAAAAAGTCACTTTTTTTTTCTTTCACACAGAAGTAGTTCTTAAAATTGTATTATGTTCTCAAGATATGTTTTTAGGTTGTTCCTCGTAAAAATTTTGTGAGCCGTTTAGTATGTTTCCTCTAACTTTCAAGTATCGATCTTTCAAAAAGTGAAAACTTTACCAATTGTGCTGATATATTAAGTAAGAAAAACAACATTGTAAGCAGAAAAATCACAAAAAATAAAACTACTTGCCATTTTTAATACTTTTTTGTGAGAAAAAAAACTACTTGCCCTGTTTATTACTATTACGTGCTTGTAATGTTGAATTTTCGTTTCAACTGATCTTAGGCTTTTTTTCGTACTAAGTCACTGAGCTACTAAGTCATTTTCGAAGCAATTTACTCAACGTGAGTAATATTTACTACAACCTATACTTGGCCATTGAAATAAAATCATAAGAAAATAGAGTTTTCTGCGAATTGCAAAAAAATAGACGTTGTTTTTACAGTTTAATACAACAAATTTTATAGTAGTTTTACAGTAATAAACAGTAAAATTGCTAGTTTACAGTAATAAAGTGTAAAATTGCTAGTTTCAGAGTTTATTACTGTGCATTTTAGAATTTTAAACTGGAACCTCTGCTTCCAGTATCATACTGTTGTTTTTGCTGCATAATACAGCTAATTTTTGGTAACAAACTGTAAATTGCTAATTTTACAGTAATAAGCTAAAAAAAACTAGTTTTACAGTTTATTACTGTGCTTTTACAGTTTTAAACTGGCACTTTTGCTACCAGTATTATACTGTAAAAACAACAGTTTATTTTTTACAGTGGACAAAATTTCCATACAACGAGAGAAATTATAACCACTCTTTACTATTAAGAAGATTTATGTTTTAGATAATTGTCAGTTAACTTTTGTTGGTGAATACGATTTCATAGGGGTAATAACAATGTTTTACAAAAGGCAACTTAAGTTTCAAACTGCTCGATCAATCGCGGTGAGTTGTATGTTACTAAGTAACGGCTCACAAGAAGAATATTGAAAAGATAAAAAAAATTGAAGTCGATCAGCCATTCACAGTAAGCTGCCAATAATCTCGGCATAGCTTAACATAAAAGTTTGAGTGCACAGGAGTGCCGAATATTCGATTTAGTGCATGTAATCCTTTCTCTGCCATAGAATAAAAGAAGAGCTGTGTAATGTAATGACTACAAAGTTTAGTAAAACTATCAGCTGCCTTTGACAGTGTTATGGAATAATGCATTCATAAGTGCTTGCGGCCTCGTCTACTCTACTTATTCAAGCTTTATTTTTCTTTTAAACTCTTACGGTAATCTCAAAATATTTTATTTCTAAATTATAGTTTTTTTATTAGTTAACCTTTAACTTTATTAAATAACTGTTTAGTTTATTACTAAAAGGAGATTAATTCGTACTGCATTGATGTTATTAAGTTCTTTATGCGTTGAAAAATTGGACCAACAGTCAAGCTTATTTTTAAGGTAGTTATAACTGGTTCATCAGGAGGCTTTTAAAAAACATGTAATGCTAATACTTTCATTTCTTCTTTAGTTCTAATGACGATTACGTTGCGTCATGCATTGTGCTAATATCTGAACAGCAGTTCTTAATAAATGAAAATAATTTAAAAAAATGGTTTTGAAAAGAAATCAGTTCGAAAATAGTGTGGTTCCAAAAAAGTGTGTTTCGAGATGGTAAAAGGGATTTTCTCTGCACATCTTCCTTTTTTTTTACATACGTAAATTTTAGAACAAATACGTTTAAATTTCAACTGTATTTGCATTACACTTTAATACTCCTGAAATACCACAACGTCTTCTTATTCTTAGAAACACGATTTTTGATATTTCTTTAAAGAGAAAATTGTGCCCATTAGAAAAAAATACGCGAATTTTCTTCAGTTAACAATGACGGAACCGACTTTTTTTTTGCCACACATCTTATGCTTCTGGTAATTTAAACCATTTATATATAATTTTTCGAATTACTGAAAACTATTCATTTTTGGAACTTTTGAACATTATTTCTTTTAGCTGTTCATGGATTCAGTTTCCGTTTTTCTCTTTTTATCCTTTTTTACTTTTTTATTTTTTTAAAGAAAATGAAAGCAACAAATCGAAAAAATATCGAAAGCTTTGAGAGAATAGTAATCAATTTTTGTTTTTTGAGCAGCGACGCTAGTAGCAATCTAACCCGTAACGCCATTTCAACCCAGGTCTCATCTGTAGAACTCGCTATTTTCTAAGCAATTTTGAAATATTCTTCAATTTCTCTCAGAAAATTTTGCAAAGGTTTTTACTTTTAACTGACTGTTACAAATTTTAATTGATCAAGTAGCCAAAGTTTGATTAGTAGAAACTATTTTACTCATTACTTTGCATTAAAAAATTTCAATGAAAGTTTTTTTAACGACAAAAAGTTTCAACTGAACGACGCAGCTTAGAAAATTCAGTTTTTAACAAGGTGACGTTTGCGAAAAGGGAGTGAGGGTATGTATCAAACTTTTGACCATTGTTTTAAAAATAAAATAAAATCTTCTGAAACTATTTATGTGCCTGTGCATACTGTATAGGTAATTCTCTTTTGACACACACTTCTTTTTCGATTTTTTTTTACTTTTTCATGTATTGCTTCTTCGAAAACATGTTTCAGAAAAAAAATCACTTTTATGGGGGATTGTAAATAAAAAGAGGAAAATTTAAAAAAAAAACTGTAACACTTCAAGTCACTTACTTATTCCTCCCATGTTCTGTAGAGTAAATTATATTAATTTGCACTACAGAAATTTAAAGTATTTAGTCGACGTAATCTCGCTTGCTAACTTCACTGATCCAAAATTTCTGTTTTTTTTTTTTTTTTTTCATGAACGTAGTAGATAAAAACATAACGATTTTTAACGATGATGAAATGTGATTAATTTCTTAAAATCATTCTGAAAAAATTGAAGATTGAAGATGTGAAAGCCAAATGCTTATTAAAACAAAGCAGAAACAGCGTTTACTGTTAATGAAATTTTAACTGTTAACCAATCTTAGCTGAGTTATTTAGATGAAACTTCGAAGGTGCAAAGAAGCAGTTGGAGACATTAGACTCTCATCAAATAAAAAAAAACATACCATTCCGACCTACTTCTAATGAACATGGACTAACTATTTCACACAATTTGTTGGGACGCTTCTGGTATATGAGGGAAAACATTTTTTTTTTTCAGTCTTGTGTTTTCTTTTATCGTATAAAGTAATAGAGCTTCTCTAAATTTATCCGAAATCAAACATAACAGCGATGTGAAGTAAATTAAAAAAATGCACAAAATTCATGTTTAAAAGAGATTTTATAATCTTTTCAGGAAATAATTTCCTTAAAAATTCAAGATAACGAAAAACTATCAAAAAGTTAATGTAAAACAAATGCTTGTAAAAATACACAACGCCCAAACTATTCGTTTCATTGAAGCATAAGAAAGAAACTATTGTTAAAATTTTCTCTATTTCAGATTCAGAAGTACAACATTTTCCACATTTTTTAACTCCAGTACTTGCTTGCTAATTAAATAAACAAAATGTTTCAAATTACGTAGGCTAAATACAATATGTCAGCTTACATTTCTGGAACGCAAATTGAAATAAAAAAATACATCTATCTATAAATTTCTAATGTATTATATTTCTTTTTGAAATGGAAATGAGTTCGAATTCTTAAAATTAATTAAAAAGTAATCTCTCTTCAAGTTTCAAAGTGTGTTAAAGTGTATCCTTTTTTCATAAAGTTATCACATATCACTGCAAAAACGAAGTTGGATACCAGACTCCTTAATCATAGGAACGCGTGATATTGATAGCAGTATTTCAGTCAGATTCTTAAAATCAGAATTAACTTTCGGTTTAGAGTTTCTCAAAATTGAAAGATGTGTATTATGGACATACAGTTCTATATGTACATATGATTTGAATCTACGCCGGATTCTTTTCTTCTTTTATTAAAGGTTTCCTCTCTTCTGTTTATGTTTTATACTGACACATGCTTAAAAAATGTAGCACAACTGCTGGTCCTTTACGTTGTTTTCTTGAAATTGCTTTGCGTATGATTTCTTTGGGTACTAAATTGAAAATGACCTAAGGCGTAATTTAGATTTTCTCTCTTCGTATAATCTCTCTGATTTACCTCATAACGCTTGCGAGATGGAAACGCCAAACCCTGTCATTTACAATCAAAGAGAGATGTATCATGTTACCTTATCACCTTATATGCAGTGGTAAGTTGCTAAACTCTATCATATCACCAGGTTTACAGCAATAGCAGTCACCGTTCTCAAGTCAATCTAGGGTTGTGCTAGGGGGGTGCATGTATATATATATATATATATATATATATATATATATATATATATATAGTCGAAACACCCCTCACATTTATAATTGAGCCAGATGAGTTAGAAAATAGTTTTAACTTTAATTATTCAACCAGTTAAAATGAGTGAAACAAGTTGAACGAGTTTAAAATTCATTTAAACGGATTGAATTTTTAAAGTTAAAAAATTCTGTCTAGAGTAAAAAAATATCATGTGACCCTATTTTATTCTTCTCCCTGTAACCCACATTCGTATGAGCTGTATATAAATAACTTATATTTCGTCACATAACAAATATTTCGTCAGTATGACAAAAGTGTTTCACTGCTTGATCCCCAATTGTTATTTTTAACTTAATCTTTCTGTATCACAAATATTTATCTCATTCATTTTTTTTTTTCAAAGTTCCTATTTTATACAGTGCTATAGCATTCGGGTTACCGCGTTAAAAATTAGAACTTAATAAGATATTGTTTCTTTGGTTTTAATGCTGTGAAGCGAATAGTGAGTACGGTGTCCAAAAGGCGGTGTCAAATAAGCTCATATGCACTGCGCTTGTAATAGAAAAAAAGAGCCATCACGTATAAACAAACCTTTTCCTGATTTTGAAAAAAAATACATATCTAAAATTATTGGTACAAGCGTTTAATAGAAAAATATGTTTAACTTAAAATGATTTATTTCAATTTACGTATAAAATTATTATTTGATTAATAATGTCAGTTGTAAGTGACAAAATAAAAATGTATCCCACATTTAGTGCTTTTACTATGTACTACAAGCATTATTTTTTGTCATTTATGTAAAACGAAAAACCTCTAAACACCTATTTGTATGCGCAATTTGTTCAGAACACGCAATTTTATCATTAATGCTAATGACTCTTTATGCAAGACTATTATACCAGCAATGCTAATCATAAGATAAAGTGAGAATTTATAATGTATTCCATTAACTATAGTTGTTTGAATTAAATCGTTCATGTTTTATCGTCGACTAATACTGTAATAGCCATGCCTTAGAGCTCCAAACATAGAAACACGTTTTCTAAGAGTCACATTGGACTATATCGTACAGTAATGGGCTTAGATTAATTTTACTCTAACACGGTTGTCCCACTCTATGCACAATTTTTTCATAACAAATATAAAGAATAATACGGGGAAATGAGAAAATAATAATACGGGGATAGCTCTGCGTTTGTATGTTTAGAAACTTGCAAAAAAAAAGTCCAAAAACTTTTCCGCGAAAGTAGTTTTACTTCTAACCTGGAAAATAAATTTGAATTGAAAAGTTCACTGTTAAATGATGCGATATCAATAGTTTGAATTGTGCTTCGTATTAGGGATGCACCAATAGGCAAATTGGCCGATTACCGATTACCGATTAATCGGTTGTTGATAATCGGCCGATTAATCGGTTGAGTCGATTAATGATAAGTATGATTGTTTTTAATACTGCCAATTTTACCATCACTGTTTTAACTCTCTTATACAGTTCCGAGTTAAGAAATAGTAAGTAATTTATATCCGAGAGAAGATTTTTTTTTTTCCATTTTTCCTAATTTTCACAAAATAATTTTAATATTTTATCAATTTATTTAGAAACAATTTCCATATTATTGTCAATAGTATTACATTAACACATTATTAATTATGTTAATTGGCCATCAAAATTCAAAAAAAGGGAAGGGGGAGTCTGTGGTAAGCACTCCAATTTAGGAGTACTTTTAATTTACATTTTTTAATGCTTAGTAGCAATTTAATTCAACTTTTATTCCTTGTGAAAATTAGAGGCTATCTAAAAACACTCACTGTACTAAGGAGAAAACTGTCGCCACATGAAAAATGTGTTGCAACATTGTCTATGTATTCAAAGGAGAATTAATTTATTAAAAACTTTAAATCAACTATGAGGATTATTACTGTTAATAAAATTATTCATCATAGTTTCTCAGTGAAGGTATACTTTGAAGAATAATATTTTAAAAATATATTTTACCGATTAATCGGCCTAATTTTGCCGATTATTAATTATCGGCAAGGTGACCGATTATGGCCGATTAATCGGTACTGCCGATTAATCGGTACATCCCTACTTCGTATCTTAAATTTATATTTTATGTAGAGATATTACAATCTTCAGCTGTGCGAAATAACATAAAACAATTTTTACTCGTATAATAAAGAACTTACGATTACTTGACAATGTTTGGCAAGACTAAGTATGCTTTGTTAATGCTTTCACATCAGAATCTTAAAATTATAACTTAAAATATTTGTTAAATGTTGGAATAGTTTGCTGAAAAACACAAATAAATGAGTTTGACCCACAGGTGCACAAATATATTTTTTACACAAATCGTTTATGTATTCGAACGCGTTTCAATTTGAATAAGTCACCTCACTTTGTCCATTGCGTCATTAGCTACCTATGTTCACCAACTCCGTGGTGGGGAAATGTGGAGCAAAGTGAAATAACAGGGCAAAGTGAAGTGCAAAAATGTTTTCAGAGTTTGCAGCGCTACGTGTCTAGCAATATTTCATCTAAGCTCCTGGACATGTTGATTAATGCCAAAAAATAAGTAGCTCCAAAGATGAATGAAAAAAAATTGAGCAATTAATTTTCGAAAATTGATAAATTTAGTATAATATTCGTGGTTTAAATATTTCTTGGTAAAATATTTCTTGTTATTATAAAATGATAAAATGTCTATAATTATCATTTTAAATATTAATTGAGATCTGCTAATGTGCAATGCAGCATTTGTTCAGTTTATATTAGGCATGTTTTGCTTTTAAAAGTTCAATGTAATTTGTCAAGTGCAGGAGGGGAAAAGTGGATAAGGCACAGTGAAACAGTTCATTTTGCTTACTTTATGCATTCATTTAGTAAATCACGTATGCATTTTTTTATTTAGTAATTTCTTCATATTCTTTTACTTATTTATTCACTTCTTTATTCATTTATTCTTATTTTATTATTGATTCCCTATTTTATTCACTCATTTCTTTTCCTCACATATTAACTAATTCATTTATTTATTTATTCGTTTTTCTTTTCTTATTAACAATTTATTTATTCCTTTATTTCCCTACTTCCTATGTTTATTGTGACTTTGCTGCCAAAAACAACACCTAGGAAAGCTTACTCTAGCCAAAAATTGTAACCACTGCTGTCGAATTCAAAAATAGTTCATTTCCTGAATATTAGGTGCTAAGAATAAAATCATAAAAGGCACTTCAGTGATTGGTGCTCAAGACTCAAAAATTAACTACAAATTGCATTAAAATTAAAATTTCAGGACCTTATATGAATCACGTTTTTTTCCCAAACAGTTTGGATTCAATAAAGCTAGGTTTTGTTCTGTTTTTAACTATTGTATTCATTAAAGCGGTTGAATCAAATAACCACTAATTCAATCAACTGGCGTCCACTGCATAATGTATTACAGTGGATAGGGGAGAGTAGTAATGAATGGGCCACTTTTTGGTTCTGAATTTTTGTAATTTTTTCTAACACTTTGTTTTAACTCTAAATTGGTGTTTTAGTTACTTTACTTATCTGGATATATAAAAAAGTCATAAAAGTTGGATTAGCACCTGTCTATAATGAATTATAATAGAAAATAAAAATTTTGAAATTTGGCCCATTCAACCCCACCTATGGGGTTGAATGGGCCATCGAAGGTAATGAATGGGCCACTAAATGAATTCAATGAAAACATGTGGATTTAATCTTTTATTTGCTGAATATGACAAAATAAATGTGGCACTTGACATGATTATGCAAAATCATACTGATTTAAAATTATATAAACATCAAAATTGATGCAATTAAAATAAAACTGATGCATACCAATTGTAGCAGAAAAATGACTAAATAATGAGATTGTAAGAAATAAATAACATCAAATATATATAAAAAAATAACAGATAATACACACTATGATTTAACAAAATTTATATATTTCAAAAATAATATTAAAAATCATTTTCAAAAACTTCATCTTCATTTTCAAACTTGTCAAAATTCAAAAATTTTTTTTTTAATTTACTAGACTTTGGGAATAAGAAATATCTAACTTAAGTTACCAAGAAAGAAAATCAAATTGTACTGTGAGGAATATAATCTGAAGGAGAGAGGGGGGCTTTTTCAAGCCACGCACTGCGACCAGAGGTCTATTGTACTATAGGAATATAATATAGATCTGCAAATTATATTTAGAAGTTACTACAAGCCTATTTTGACGACAGTAATCTTAATCTATCTATGACAGTCAGTTGTGTTTCATATTAATGCGAAAATCCAAAGAAAAGGAAGAAAAACAATATTTATAGGTGGCCCATTCATTACCATGACATAGTGGCCCATTCAGCCCCACCTATACTTTTGGAATACATTTAGGTTTTTTGAGTACATTGAATTTAGATAACATCAAAATACATCTTAAGATTAGTTTATAGATATGGAAAGACTAGCTTATACATATGTATGCAGTGAAATACTTGGTACATTTTAGCTAGGAAATGTTTTACTAAAAAGGGAAAAACTTACTTTTCAGTCAGATTCTTGACCATGCCACTCTAGTTTGAAAATGGCTCAGCGCAAACGAATGAAAATTGGATGAGTTTAGTAGAACAAATAGCTACATCTATTGGTGGCATCAAAAAAAAATTCATGCAAATACTTTTTCATATTTTGTTAGTGGCCCATTCATCACCATGGCCCATTCATTACCACTCTCCCCTACTGGCTCATTAAATCAGCTGCTTTAATGAGTCACATTGTCTAAAACAGGACAAAATCCAGCTTTATTGTATCAAAACTGTAAAAAATCATGATTCATATAAGCGGCTGTCACTGCATTAGAATAAAATGATGACGTACTAATTTTTGCATTTTTTGACTTCCTTTTTCATATTAAGCAAATGTGCAGTTTGTCGGGTTAAAATTACCTAAAACAAATTCCTAGGTCTGTCCTATGTTTTGTGCATTTACTAAATGTTTACTCTCAATAGCAAGAAAAGTTATGCAAAGTCACCTATGATGGAAGTACAAGTAATAGAATATTAATTCGATATCGAAAACTTCAGTGAAACAATAAATGTAATAAAATCTTTAGAGTAAAATAAGTTATTTCTTATTACCATTGCATCTTCACTGAATGAAACTTAACTTCAACTTTCCAGTTCTCTCGTAAATTCCAGATCTACTAATTTCAATTGGTTTTCCACCAAGTGGTTAGCAGTTTGAAATCAGGTGAAATTATAAATTAAAAATTGAAAGGGAGGGTTTAATTAAAACATACATCATCACTAACGGCATTTCCCCTCGAGGTACTTACGAAAATGAAGTCACGTAAGCGTCGTGAAATAAAGTATCACGGTGCACTTGAATTTGCTTGCTTCTAAATATTTATGCATGTGCGATGCTTGGAAGCTCCATTAAAGCGTTGATAAAGCTTACTAATTAAGAGTATTCGTAATTTAAAGTTATATCTTAATTTTAGTGCAATAAAATTTTCAATGACCACTTCTGCCGGTTACTTTTTAATCTTACGCACTAAATTCTGATTAAACTTGTGAAGATGTATGCTCATGCATAGTGTTATCTTATTCTTTGCGATTAAAAATCAAAGAATTTATGTACAACGTGACTGAAAATTTGTTTTTACTAAGACACAACGAAAAACGTGACTTTCTGCATATGTTCATGTTTTAATAGCAATTATTTAATGCTAGGATATTTTTAAAAGGAGTTCTTGAGTAGAAAACATTTGCACATACAGTTATAATGGTCTCACTTGAGGGTTGTTACCCTTTTAATTGGTAAAACATTCTCTTAGACTAACAAAATAGAGCGTTTGCCATCACATGCGTTTATATATATCTGTATAATAAATATATTTGGCATATAGGAAATGTGAGGCAAAGTGAAATGGTAAAATATTATAACAGTTTGCAGCGCCACCTAACTTAGCAATATTTTAACTAAGTTCCCAGACATATAGTTGATTCTTGTCAAGACAAAAATAGCTCTAAAGATCAGCGAAAAAAATTATGCAAGTCATTTTTAAAATTTGATAACTTCGTTGGAATATTCGTCTTTTTTCAAAAATATTTCTTGTTATTATAAAATGATATATATATATATTTTTGCAATTATCATTTTAAGTATTAATTGAGATCTACTGATGTCCAGTGCAGTCCTTATTTTGATTATATTAGGCACAATTTGATTTTAAATGTTCAGTATAATTTTTTAAATGCTCGCGGGGCAAAGTGGATGAGGAAAAGTGAAATAGTTTACTTCGTTTACTTATCATTCATTAACTAACTCACGTGCATATTTCTTCATTTATTGATTTATTCACATTCTTTTACTTATTAATGCACTTATTAACTCATTCATTAACTCATTTTAATATTCATTCTCTATTTTATTTACTCTTTTTTATTCTCATATATTAATGCAGTTCTTTAAATTTATTATTTTTTTCATTAATTATTCTTCTATTCATTCATTTATGCAATCATTTGATGAAAATTACAGGTAATCATCAAGTAGAAAATGTTTCATTTAAAAAATATTGAATTTTTCACTTTGCCCATTGGTTTGTTGAGCTGAAAATTTTCTACCTTTTTTTGAAGATGAAAAATAACTGCCGAAAATGCGAAAATATATTTCAACGCAAGTTGTATTACAAAATACATTATTCCTTCTGTTTGTAAAAATAATTTTGAAGAAATTTTCCAATTTGTTCACTTTCAAACAGGTAAGTTATCTTAACTATTTCACTTTGCCCACATTCCCCTACATATTCCATTGCTCCCTTTCGATACAAGGCTCATCTCAAAAGTAATTTCTTCTTGAGCTCATTATTTTTGGTTTGATCATCTTAGAACATAGTTTTTCCATTTAAAATGGATGTAATTGACTTTGCACACAATATGTTCAACCCGTAACGTACAACTATCGCTTTAAACAATTCCTAAAAACATCTGAATAGCTAAAAACTATTAAGACTGCTGCTCGATAATCCTACGTCGTCCACGTTGAAGGTGTGAGTGTAACATTAGCTATCGAGGCTATGCTTTCGTTATGGGGCATGTACTGGTGGATTGCATCAACTTACAGTAGCGAGTTTGTACAGGGATAGAGTAGGACACCGAGGCATTCCTCAGTGTTTCTCTCCCAAAAGAAGCCCTTACACTGTAAAACATGAATGTTGTTTTTACAGTATAATACAGCTAATTTTATAGTTATAAACTGTAAAAATTACTGATTTTGCAGTAATATAAAATCGCTAACTTTACAGTACTAAACTGTAAAATTGCCAATTTTACAGTAAAAAACTGTAAATTTGCTAATTTTACAGCTTATTACCCTTCATTTTACAGCTTTAAACTCGAACCTCTGCTGCCAGTATTATACTGTTGCTTTTACAGAATAATACAGCTAAATTTTACAGCAATAATCTGTAAAATTGCTTGCTTTACAGTAAGAAACTAAAATTTCTAGTTATACAGTTTATTACAGTGCATTTTAGTTTTAAATTGGAACCTCGGCTGCCAAAATTATATTGTAAAATCAACAATTATGTTTTTGCAGCTCAGATTTCTTTCTTAAAAAAATAATAAAATGTATTTTCAAATTTATTTACATATTCATTGTTCAAGCCTGGAAAATTCTGCTGTGAAACCATTTAAAACAATAAGGTATAAGTAAAACCACCCTAAGGTCCTCCTACTATCTTGCTCAGTTATGACTCAATTGGCCCCAAGTTTTCCACATTCATCATATGACTCATTAAAAAATAATCATAATCGTTCTAAGTGAACATTTAAGTTTCAATCATGTCTGTCAGCAGTTTTAATAAAGAAAGGCGATTTTGCCTTATTAGGAACATGGGTCTCTAATAATACCAACTCCGAGCAAGCATTACACCGAGTAATTGCTATATATTATTATATATAGCAATTACATATTGACTATCTACTGATTTATTTCTGCTTTTTTTATATATTTATGTGCTCCAGTGATCAGTTACTGGCTTGTCAATTACTGCAGATCAACCTAGCACCATGTTATTAAAATTAGAAAGAGTTAGTTTAGGAAAAAAAAAGCTTATAAATACATAATTGTTGACCCTTTTCAAAAACTATAACATAAGAACTATTTTTTATACTGTACTACAATCAGCACAGCATGAATACTTGTGGTGAGGAATTAATGTCTTTTTGATAAATGCGAGACGAGTTGAAAATTATGAATAATGATCCTGGCTAGCTTCAAATGAAAAATTTTAAAAATAGTAATAGATTTTTTTAAACATTTCATCAAAGATTTTTGTCATTAAAATCGTTTTATGACAGGTTTAGAGAGTGATGAAAGTCCTTTAATTTTTCTTTCAGCAACTTTCAAAAGAGTTATGATTCTTTCTTTATTAGACTTCAAACTATTGATTTTTCAAACGTTCAAGGTAATTAAAGATCGAATTAAGAAGAAGTACAACTTCGCTTGAGAGGTAAATTATTTTTTATTCGTTTCATTAACTTTACTTTCTCATGGCTACTCAAGAGGAAGAGAGGGGGGGGGGTAAAATGAAGCATTCTCTTTTTAGAAAAGATCGTTAAATCAGACCATTATTTTTTAAATGAAACTTTTGATACATTTTACATACTTTGGAAGCATACAGTTTAAGCCTGTAGCCTGGCTATTTAATGGCGTTCAATGTTTTCCCTTGCAGTTGTATGGGAATGTGGGGCAAAGTGAAATGTTTAAGATAACTTACTTGTTTAAAAACGAACAAATTGGAAATTCGCTTTCAAAATTATTGTACATCAAGAAGAAATAATGTATTTTGTAATACATCTTGCTTTGAAATATTATGTTTCATTTTTGGTAGTTGTTTTACACCTTCAAAAAAAAGTGGAAATTTCTCACCTCAAAAAAACATTGGGCAGGGTGAAAAATACAATTTTTTTGGAATGAAACATTTTTTATTTGATGATTTCATCAAATGAATGCATAAATAAACGAATAAACTAATTGTTAATAAAAAAATAACCGAATAAATAAATAAATAAATAAATGAGTTATATATATATATGCGAAAAAGAAATAAGTGAATAAAATAAAGAATGAATAACAAAACAAGTAAATGAATTAATAAATAAGCGAATTAATAAGTAAAAGTATGAATATATTAATAAATGAAGAAATACCTACGTGATTTGGTAAATGAATGCATTAGTAAATGAAATTAACTATTTCACTTTGCCCCAACCACTTTTCCCGCTCTCACCTAACAAATTACACTGAACATTTAAAATCTAAACATACTAAAACAACTAAAATACAACTAAAATAAAAATATTTTCTATAATCTGAATAGATGTCTTTGAAAAAGACTTGTTTAAGTATGTTCGTTAAAAAAAGAAAATGGGATTTTTTTTTAAGTTTTCCCCTCTTTACCCCAAATGGGCCACTTCTACTACGTGACTTTATTTAAGAGGAGGAAAATCTTCATTTTAGTTCATTGAAAATGCTTATAAATTATGTTCAGAAATGTTAAGAAGTGCGTTACAAGAAATCATAACATGAAGAGTGTACCGATAGACATTATGCATTCAAAACATTGCAGAAATAAGGAGAAAATTTGTTTAGAGCTGTACCATAATTCCCATAATACATAAATGCAGAAACCTTTAATTTATTTTCTGCCAAAAAAAAAATCTCTGAGATGAAGCACACGCACACAAGACAATAAAGAAACAAGTTTCCTCCCTCCGGTGAAAGAGAGCACAACCGTTGGTTAAAGGTTTCGAATGCAAATATTTTGTTGAGTTCGTACCGTGTTGTGGCAGAACATGCTTCAAATATTTTTTTTATGTTTTAAAAATTAACATGTCATTCGTAAAATAAAATTGAACTACTTTGCATGAGTTCAGAAGAAAATCCTGCTATTTAAACTGACCACTTTTTTATACAACGAGTGGTTAAAGTTGAAACACTTTTTTCCTTCAAAATGAAACATTAAATTGAGAATAACAAGAGACTGGAGTGGTGTAGTTAATTGTGTAAAGCTATTTTTAATTAGTATACATTTAATACAATTAAAAGATTTCAGTTTGCTTCCTCTCGCACGTAACATTTTTTCTTAGAAATACTAGTTCGTGTGTATTTGTTGGTGTTTTAAATACAAGAAGCTTGTTTTTGTTGTTATGGAACATGTTTAGCTTAAAGCAAAATTTCCCAGAAGTTAGAGATCTTTTTAAACTTAAAATAACAGTCATTTGTAGTATTATCTCACAGACAAATTTCAGAGAACAGAAGGAGTGATGGCTATGAAGAAATGAAACTAATCCACAATAATCATAGCTCAAAAATACATATATATTTTTAAAAGATTCGCTAAGTAACCCGATTATTTGCAGTTAAAAAATATTAATCCTTTTAAACTCATTTGCATCCCACAGAAAAAATAGCAATATTTTTTATGTTATTTTTCATCAGAGAGATTTATGCAAAAAAGGAAGAAAAAACAGCATCCTAGTTGCCTTTTCAATAATATAATGCACGTAAAATCCACAATAATTTCCTCTTTTTAAACCTGAAAAACTTGCCGTGAAAGGAAAAAGCTCTTCTATTTAAACAGTACGAATGGTACCACCAGTTTTTTTCATTTACGAAGTTTTTTTTTTTTTAATTCTAAAATTTATTGCTGCAGAGTGGAAAAGTCTGTTTAACTTCGAAACAGTTTTCTGGAAAACGCACCTGCAGATGAATCCTTATAAAGTAAATTGAAGAAGAGGTCCGCTTTCGAAAGATAAAAATTAATTTCGTCATGAAAAAAAATATATTCAGCTCTTCAAAGAGAAATTTTTATTCAATAACTTCCTTTTGTACTGCGGTAACATAACAAACGTAAAAACAAGGAAAGCTAAAGATTTACTTCAAGTGAAAATGAGAGAAACGGAATGGCTTAGAGTCTCGAATTGCTCTCAGATTTTGAAAGCATAGTGAGTAGATCCTTTTGGCGATTGCTTCTCAACCAAGCAGTGGAGATAAGAATGTAAGATATATTTGTATACTTTTTTTGCAGGAGATGGATTTTTATGTCATACTCTTGAAGAACAATTTTCATTGAGTCTGTTCCAATTTAACTTTTTCCAATTTTGTGTCTTTTAAACAGCTAAAAAATGAGTTCTATAGCTAATTTATTTATGCTTTAAACAAGCCATGCAGAACAAAGAAATTTCATATTTTTCTTTAAAAAAAGGTTCTTGTTGCATACTTTTGGTAAGTCAATCACCTTTTCGCGTTGTGATAAATCTGTATGCTCTTTAAAGATAGGAAGTCATTCTTTTTCAAGTATAAATTATTCAAAATTAAACATGAAATGACTATAAAATGGTTTTAACAAAACAATCATTTTTTTCTTTTGTTTTAAACGTATTTTATTTCTTCTAAAAACGGATAAAACTTATCTTGAAATAACAACTTTTCTTCGAAAACTGAAACTTTTTTCTGAAATGTGTTTCTTAACATTAGTTTCACAGATGTGTGTGATACGATACTATTTCAGTTATTTCAAGGCACTTTTCTAGTGGCCCATAACTGATCGCACTAGTCACTTTTAGTCGAAATAACGATTAGCTGATACCAAAAACAAAGCAATCATTATTCTTTGTTAGACAAATTTATTAGAACAATCAAGATAAATGATTTCATAACCGAAAAAGCAATGTATTTCAAATTAAGTTATTAAACCAAGATTTATGCAATCATTTTATAGTTTTTTTTCTTTGGAAAGCATAAGTCTTCAACCTAGGATCCGCAGCACTTTGAAGTTTTCTTTAACTTTGACGGAGGTTCCGTTATAGTGATCACTATTTGTTTAATAAAAACACTAAGCTGTTAGCAAAATTTTAATTTTTAAAAACTATCGACTCTTGAAAAGCGATGTACTTGGAAGAATAACCGTAGATACAGTAAACTCCCGATTATCTAAAGACTAGGCCGGCACGGTAACCGTGGATAAGCGAATACAATAGATATTCCGAAAAAAAGATCAGAAACGATACAAGTGTATGAAATAACTAAAAAAAAGTCACTAACACAACACATACATTTGAATTATAGATAAAAATAATAGCTGTAGATGTAAAAACATCTTTAACAGCTAAAAACGACCAATAAAGCACTCGCATTTTTCTGCAACACCGTAAAAAAAAAAAAAAAAAAAAAAAAAAAAAAAAAAAAAAAACGAAAGTGTGAAAGACCCACGGATAATCCGAACCGAGGACTAATACACTGCTTGACAATTGCTAAGCAACAATGACCTTTTGTGGAATAATTAAAAATAGACATCGATTGAAGAAACAACTAAGTACATATTTAGTAGGGAAGATGTGCTTTTATTGTAGTGCGAAATGGTACAGATATCACCGCATCGCCCCCCCCCCCCCCAGAAGTGAAAGCTTAAAAATTAAACAAATCCTCCTTAGATGATTTTTAAACAGCCACACAAAAATTTATTTTCAGGTCAAAATGGTATGGACATGATTACCTTAGTGTGATGTGTGACTACTACAGACACTAATGCACGTACACACATTTTGCAGATGTTCTGCGTTCTCTCCACTAAACTATTGAAGGGTCCTTGTGGATTACTGCCTCACTCCTCTCTCATGACGGTTTTGAACTCTTGCATATATTTGGGGAGGGATGATTCTTTGTGAAACACGTCTTCCAATAGCATACCAGGCATGTTCAATAGGATTTTGGTTGAGGTACCAAACAAGCCAATGTATACGGAGAATAATTTCTCTTAGCACTGTGCTCGATATCTCAACACCTCTGTGTGGCAGTGCATTACCGTCCATAAACATTTCATCTGGACCTATGGCAACCTCCTGTATTTTTTATTTTACTGCCATTTTGTTCATCATAAAAATTCGCTAATATTATGCTACTAACACCCTGCTTAGCTTTCCCTAGAAAAGTAGGAAATTTCTATTCGTTAATTCTTCCCCTTCACCCCTCCTAGTCACTTTTTTATGCAGTATGCGTCCATAGCTATGAGTAATCATTATGACGAAGAGAATCGTGAGCAAAAAATGCGAAATTTTCTTTTTTCTAATCTGATCAATGACCCAGTATGGTTTTTAAATCCCTACTGAGCATTATTTAATCCATCTAAATAATTAAAAAGCAAAATTATGGAACGTATGACTAGTTAATTCTATTCAACAAAATTAATTATGGTTTCTTCGTTTACTTTTCAAATAACATACAAAACCATGAATTATTTACTTTATCAGTGCATTTTTATTTATAATAACCTTTGAAAAAGCATCAAAATAAGTGGAATTCAATCTCTAAAGAATTTTTAAAATATCATTTCTTCAATAACTTAATGAAATAGCTTAAATGTTTTTCCACTAAAATACGCAGAAAGAATTTCATATGTGAGATTTTAAACGTTAAAAAAGGCGAAAACATGCTTTTATTATTAAATTCGCAGAGGATGTAAGGAATGAGACTTTTTTTCAAGCCATCGTATCTATCACTTATGAGCCTTTTCAAAATATAAAATTATTTTACAGATATGCATTATTAAAATGTGTAATATGTTCGGTATATTATGTTCGGTACTTTAAGTTAAATTTATATTTCATGCTGCTATGCTTTTTTAAATGCACCATGTTTTAAATGTTGTATTCGGAGAAAATGTTTAAAATTTGTCTCTATAAGGCATTGGTATCCAAACACATATTATTTATAAATAGTAATAAAATGATTCATTGCATTCATTATTCTTAGCAAACGAAACGATATTCAAAATATTAAAATAACAAAATAACTAATTATTAATATACATTTTAAAGTAAATACAGTTCAGTTCACTTATCGCAGAAAACTTTTTTCGGGCATAAAGAAATGTCAGTAAAAATAAATCAAGTTTTAAGAACAGCGACCAGTTTATTATAAAACAACTCAGGACGTATACCATGGTTTTAACTTTTTTGATGAAGAAAATCAAAGGACTAAAGTTCGCTTTATAACATATGCTTGTAAACATTTTTTTTTTTTTTGCTAGTAGAACTAAATTAAAAACGTTCTGCAGAGATCAGCGTTAAAATTATTCCATTTGATAAAGGTAAAAAACCTGTAAAAAAAGGGTAAAAAAATTTCAATACTTTACGGTAATTCTATAAATGAGGTTTACGCGAAGAAAAACTTAAATTTTTTCAACAATTATTTTCATTTAAAATTAAGAAATCTAACTTTTGTACGCATCTCGTGAAGTCTGGCTGTAATTTGTCGAGACGGTTAGATCATCAGTATAGCTATTTAAAAAAAGCGTAAATTTCGTATAGATTTTTTGTAGAACTTAAAAAAAAATCCTTCTTCTATGTTGCATTTATAGGTTAAGGTTGTGCATGGAGCAAGCTAAATAAGTGTGCTGACATCTAAAGCTACCTTTAAAAAATATTAGTTTAAAGAATGATAAAGAATGAAATAATCTGGGACGAGTTTTATAAATGGTAATTCCGCTTATTTATTTTATTTATTAACTTATTTATTCATTTTTTACCTTTTACTCATTTAAACGCTTGATGAGAAGTATTAGTTGAAAAACATAAGTTGAGATATCATTCCTTTGTTAAGCTTGCAATTACAGCTTCATTAAAAAATGTAAAAAGACCTCACATTTATTTAAAACTAATTTATTATATGAAAAGCAAAGTCACATATAGATAAAAATCTTTTTATCTAAAAATAATGAATTTCTTAAAGAAAACGTTATTGTAAAGGGACTTAAAAGTGTAGATTGTGACTGAATACTTCAATTGTATTACTAAAATCAACACAGTTAAGCATCTTTATTTTTAACATTTGACTAGCAAATGATTCAGATGCGAATGAAAACCATCGTTTAAATTAATTCTTTGCTTCCTCTTTTTAACCCTTTTTGCCCCGATGGGGCTCAGAAGTCCCGCTCTCTAAAACGTAGGGGCCTTAGATCCACGAAATGTTACATTATATATATATATATATATATATATATATATATATATATATATATATATATATATTCAGCTAAAAAACAAAAAAATATGTACAAAAATTCATTGTTAAATTAATTTGGGACATGAAGGGTTAAATTATGTCTACCTAAAAAAAAAAAAATTTTTTTCAAAATAACTAATTTCAAATATAAGTTAAATATAGAATAGTCTCTCAAAGCTACTTCTCAAGTTAAAAATTGTTTTAAATACTCATCACTTTAACTATTACTTAAGCTCAAATTAAATTATAAATGGAAACAAATCCATAATAGCTGCTATTGCTGAAGTAAAGGAAGACAGGATTTATTCCGGAACCAATCGTATAATTTTTCTTTTAACAGAAAAGCAATTCTGTCTTAAATGGAGTGATTAAATTATCGTTTTAAATTTTCAGGAAGGTAATATTTGATTCAAAATATGTCCCTCTAGATAGAGAAATCTGTTCAAAATTGAATGAAAAAGTTAAAAAATGGAATTTAACCCCTAATGACAAGTCTAAGGAACCATTTAGTTCCAAGTCAGTATTCTATTCAATCAACATTCATCCTCTTCAAAACGCTCCAAGAATCTTGAAATGCGTTTAGTGCTTGGATCAAAGATTTTTCCAACCGATTCCCCAAACCGGAAATAGGATCAAAAATATGAGGGTTCTCGAAATCTTTAAATCACGAACATCTTTGTATGGGTTGGTATTGCAGAAAATGAATGGAAAACGAGCATTTGTTTATTAAAAAAAATTATATAGTAGTAAAACTGAGATTTCTATTCGTAATTTTAAACATTTATAAAAAATGCGTAAAAGCATTTATGTATTTAAACTATCTATGAGAAAACCAGCTGAAAAAAACGAACAGAACAATTTTAATGGTTCGCTGGTTAGGGTGGAAGGTAAGTATTGATCAGAATGAATACAGTCAATGGGAAGGAAATATTGAAAATCTTTGCTGTGTGGATAATTTTTATCATTTAGTCATGAACTGTCTTGACAAAAAACCTAATGTGTTAATTGTTTTATTAACTATACTGACTTTGAGAGCAACAAAGCAGCTTAAGTGCATTTTTATTTTAAATAAAACCCTTTTAGTCGATTCTATCAGCTTTTTGGTTTCCTTTCGTCTCAATTGAGAAAGAGAAAAAGAAAGGAGAAGAAATTTATTTCAATACAAAATAATTTCATAAAGTTTTAGGGAATTTAAGCAAATTGAATTTAAGCAAATTTAAGCAAAATAAAAATAGAATCAAAAATAGTTTTCCTATTTTATTTAAAAAACAGAAAAGGCAGTTTAAGCTGGAGTACTCACTTTGGAAATGCAATTACACATCCTTTATCAAAATAAAGGTTTTCTACCTTGTTTTATTGTTTAAAACCCGTTCAAGAAAGTTAGAACGACTTACATTTTACTTTCAAACAACGAAAAAAATACCAATAAATTGCTTTTTTAGTCTATAGAAGTATTTGATATTTAATACTTCCTGTAAGTTTGCGGATGAAATAGAGAAATAAGATATGTAACAATGATTAAAATGATTTTTTTCAACGAAATAATACTTTGTTCTATGATTTTCATTTTGAAAATATTTCTTTTCCATCTGTCACTTGATACAGCAAGACGTTTCTCTACTTTTTTATGGATCCCTTGAATTCTCATAAAGAGACGGTCTGGTGCTGATTTTCTGCATTATTTATCGGAACTCCGAGCTTCGTTGAAGATTCAGTTCGACAGGTCAATTGAAATTCACGATTACTGTAGGCGCTGCTAGAAAACTCATTCTTTTCCTGCACACACCTCAGAATTCTCTTTTCTCCAGAATTGCTTTTCTCCACGTAATAAGGCGTGTATTAAGAAAGTTCTTAGTCAAAACTAAAAGGGAAATATAGTTATAAGCAGAATTATTTTTTCCTATTTCATTTCCCCGATCCATATGCGATATTTTATGCTTATTTTGACTTTAGGAGTATTTCAAGCGTGTTGCAAATTATGACAATTGGTAGATGTTCGACATTACCCATCATACTTTTTTCATACATACCAACTTGGGATTTCAGAAGATAGATGAAAATACACTCAATTATGTGGAAATATATTTTCCAGTAAAAAAGTTCTGTAACAGTTTTCAAAAGTGATTATATGCTTAATGTGTTAATAAACGACTTATAAGAGTTTGTTTTTAGTGAGAAAGAAGTTTTTGACATAGCAATATCCGTTTTGTCATTGCTCCTGAATTATTGCATTTAAAATCATTTAGTATAATTATGTTTTCCACTGACTTAGGTTACTTTTCTTACTATTTTCATTCACTGCTACATTATATAGAACTGATCATATGTATACAGACTGATGCTAGTTGCGAAACAATTATGCAAAAACCTTAAGGACAATGTAAAGAATAAGTAATTTTATAGTGGAATGCATATGTCATTATAGAAAATCAACGTCAACCATCAAATACATTAAAATTAAAAAATTTTAAAAGACACAAAATAAAATCGAGTGCAACTAATTTTAGTACAAAAAAAATCTTGCTTTCATGGATCAAATAGCTTTTTAATGAAACATTAAAAGACCGCTAATCAATCATTGGTTTGTCAATTTAAAAGGAGTAGCAACTACAATACTGTTTAGACATATCGTACAAGTTAAAGCGTCCGTGGTTAAATGTGTCGAAATTACAATAATCTTCAGTATTTATGATAAAAGAGTAGTGTTTTCAAATTTTTACCAGAGCTTTAACCCATTAATGCCTAGCGTCCCTTTTTAGGGACGGTGTCCAAAAAAGGGTCCGAATTTCCCCAAAATGAACATTTCAACCAAATAATAGTGTTCAATGAGTACCTTGGTATTGTTTCAATTCGTTATTAACAGATTGCAGAACATAACCGTTGTAAAGTGTGTTCTGTAGCAGTTTTAATATGATCTTTATCAAAAATGACATCGTTCGCAATCTCAAGAGAAAAAGTTAAGTTTTCAAAGTTATTCCCAGCTTCCCAGTTTACATTAATTGCTGATTTTATTTCTTCTTATAAAATGTCTTTTTAAGTATTATATCGTAGGCAGAAAAAAATTTCAGTAAAACAAGTATGCACCCTTTGGGGTCTATCGTAACTTTTAAGGGACGATGTTTCTTTCCTTAATAAAAAAAATATTTTTTACATGATATTTTTTTTATTATTTTTCCTGTCCATTAAACACTATTTGTAACCAGTATACAAAATATCTTTGGAAAAAAAATGTCAGGCATTAATGGGTTAATCACTAAACTCATTTCATAAGGGTTGATTTTCTTTTGCTATAAAATCATCATAGTACCCCTCAAAGCGTAAACATTTCTCTCTAATGAATAGTCGCTGAGCTCGTGCGACAGAAATTCAAAGAAAAAATAAACGCATGGAAATAATTGTTTCAATATTTACTTTAGGGCGATAACAACGCACTTCCTAGCCTTCGGGTGATAAAATTATTTTTTAACTTTGGAAAAGCGTATGCGCAATTTTAATCTGCATAAAAGCATCTCTAGAGGTAGCCACAGTAAATTAAATATGAAAGCTGCCCTTCTGCTATTCATTACAACGTATTATAAGTCCATTAGTTTTTGCTGAGTATGTGACAACTAGTCTTCTTTTCTGTACCATTAGATTCTGAAGCTAGCGCAGATGGGATCCTAATAATTAAATGCATTACTATTATCACCAGTGGCTAATATGACTTCATGCTTGTTACCTTAATGCATATAACTAATTGCTTAGTAAGCATACTTAATGAATTCGGTTGTAAAAGCTCTTGAAGGTAATCATTGTGTCCGCGGGCACATTTTCAGTGTAAACTGAATAAATCTTTTATGCTTTCAGAATATGCAAGTAATTTAGCTACCCGTTGAAAACTGCGTAATCTATGACCTTTTGCTTTAATCACATAGAAAAACAACATGTAAGATGACATAAAAGTGTAACGAAACTTGTTTTGCAAAGTAAATAAATATCGGCCTCTCTTTTAAAAGGAAAGCTTAGTTGGGCTTTTTGGAAGTGTTAACGAAACAACCGGGAGCCCGTTAGTTTACATACTTCTAGAAATAAAACGTGATAGCAGTATAAAACTTATGGCATCAAACATGTGCAATGTCTTAAAACTGAATATTAATCAACTCTCATTGATTCCGCAATATTACTTTTTATAGGCTTCACCTCGCACGTGCGAGTTTTTTTTTTTTTTTTTTCCTTACTATTACTTGAAAAGGTTCAGCTATACGTCAATATAACTTTGATATTTCACCGACATAGCAACTGTCTAAATCCTGCATATGTATGCAATTTATTTTTAACAAATAAATCTTTGCACCTTTAGAAACGTATGAAAAAATGACCCTACGGTAGTAAGCAAAGCAAAAATAATATCGAAATTCACACAGTATTACTAATTGTACAATAAACGACCGAGTTTTCGCATTAAAGAGTAATAAAAAAGAAAGCAACGACTTTAACTTTGAAAATCCCTCCCAGAAAATTTTCGGACTGCGCCACTGCACTGATGTGAGAAGCAATGAAGTGAAGTATTGTTTAGTTAGTTTCGATGAAAACTCTCATAAAATATTCATTACTTTAAGCTTTAATCAGAGTCACAGTTGATATAGGTAAGACTAGTTGAGAACTAAAAGCAGCCTAAGTGGGAATATATTTTTCGAAATTCATACTTTATATGAGTTTAACGTAACTTAATATGAGCTAGTTACAAGTATCATGCACTATTTAATCGACGAGTTTGAAGAATTCTCTTCTATTTTTAGGAATTAATTATAATAAATTTTGAGCAACTAAATAATATACAACTCTTGCTGAAGCTCATATTTTTTGTTTGATTATTTTTGACACATTTAATACGAACATGCAAATTTAAGCCCTACTTTTAAATTCTTCCTTTTTAAAATTTTTCTAAGTTGAACCAATTTTCCAGGATGAAAAAAATACAATTTTAGTGATTATATTTAAACGTTACCTATTTCGGCGTAATATGTTTTATATATTTCAAGAGAAAATCCCTTCCTTCTTATTTTTGATGATTTTTTTCCTGGTAATAATGTTAAGGAATATCTGAAAAAGTTGAAAAACACTTAAAAACGAGAGTGTTGAATTGTTGCACTGTATCAACTTGAGACAAGAGTGATGTATCAACTTAATCCAAACAACGAATTTAAAATAACTCAAAAACGGTGAAAGAGTAAGTGCGAATATAATTGATTTCTGATTGTTAAAATCTCTCTTGTTTATCAAAGAAAACCGTTGTTTTCCGTGATAAAACACCCTATAGGGTACGAAATAAATTAATTCATTTGTAAAACGAAGTGTTCGTAGAAAACACGATGGGGATAAAGCGCAGGATGCAAACATGTGTTTCATGTCATCAAAGAACCTCTTTTCTAATTCTGAAAAAAATGAGCTTTTTGGAAGTAAAAACCTCCGGAAAAGCAACTATGTTTATTGTTTTGGGAGTTTTTGCTAACCGGTTTTTTCTCAATGGGTTTTATCTAATAAAAATAACATTTCTATGTTTCATTTGTTTATGCTGTTTTGTTAATCTCCAATTTTTACTATTTAAATTGTCTCTGTTGCACTAGTTGCTTTTCTCGAAACACAGTGCATTCGAAAGCTCACACATATTTACATTGAAAAAACGGTTCTTTGAAATCTCAAAACACGTTTCTGGTATGAATTCATAATTTCTGCTTTCTAAAAGTTGTGTTTACTACTTTTGCTCTATAGTACAGTTGAAATTAAACCACAAAAACTTATTTTTAAGCGGGAAATACAGCTTTTCTGGAATAACTCTCAAACTTAAAACGATACTTCATGTCCTTTCATTTAGAGTGGCAAATACATGATTTTGATTCGCCAATAAAAAGTTTCTAATACTTCGCTACCCGTAAAGGCAAAGTAGCTCTTTACAACAAATTAATGCAATTAAAGATGTTCATCCATCAATCAGTCAGTTAAATAAAACCAATCATATTATTGAGTATTATAAAACATCTAATATAAAGTTTATTTTGTTTTTTTTTTCTTCTAAACTGTTTTTTAAAATTCTGAATGGATTTCGAAAAACATATGATAAGAGACTAAGGAAAAATCTTACAATCAATCATTTATTTCATACAATATCCTTAAACTGCTTCTTCATTTAACCTTAAATACATTTCGTTTTCAAGCTGGCTGCTTCGACACAAAACCTAGTTAACATTTTTTTTTCCCTGGATGATTTCATGCTACAATTTTTACAGCTTTTTTAAATTAAAGTACAATTACATTTTCTTATCAAATTGAAAAATATTTCTTTAAAATAATTCATTTTCGTCCTTTATCAGTTATATACGTGGAATCTTGGAAACATATTTGAATTAAAGGGAAATAGCATTTATCAAAAGAATACTTAAGTGTTTTGTAGAGTAAACCAATTGGAAGTGCATTTATTTTTAATAGGAAGAGCAAATGGAGATGAATGGCTTAAAATCACAGTAAGAGTCACGGTATGACATCAATTAAAATATATATTCCGAATTCCTTTATGTTTATTCCAAGAGATGAAATGCAAAACGGCAAAGCTATGGTTGAACGCGGTAATTTATTCTATTTTTATTTCGTGATGCTTCGGAAGATTTAAATACAATGGATAAAATACTTTACTAGAAATAGATTAGAGTATTTTTTCATGTTTAAGAACATCTTTCATATCTTTTCTTTTCATTCCTTGTATGGATGTTTTTCTCATTTGCGTTTCAGAAGTAGTCAAGAATTTTAAAACATAATAAACTGTAAACGAACATCCATGTATAGGGGGAATAGCAAAGAATTTTTCTTTCCATTGAACGACTAAATTTCAACAATCAGTGTAGAGGCGTACAGAGTTAAAATGGATCAAGTCGTTCATGGAATTGATTCACTTTAGAGCTGAACGTTTCATATACAGTCTATTCTCGATAACTCGAATTTGAAGGGACCGAAAAAAAACTTCGACTTGTCGGAAGTTCGACTTATCATTAGTTTCGATTTCCAACATTTTAATAACAAAAACTTGGAATATTCAATTAATGTATAGATTCCTGACAAGTTTAATCAATTAAAATGTATACTACTTGAATTAAAACGTTAAGAAAATAAAGAATAAGAAATCTTAATTTTTATACATATTTCATTCTTGTGGGATTATCCGTCATTTTAAGCTGCATTGAGCAGTTTTGTAATTAAAAAACGGTAAATATCATAGCTTTTTCACATATCGTTCTTCCTTGGCAGCATATTCATTTTCCTCCATGGTTTGTATGTGCTCTTCGTTGCAAACCTCAGTGTTTTAATCACATTTCTTAAATTCACATGAAAGAAATTTTCTTAATCAACTGCTTTAAAAGTCGTTTGTTTTAAATTTAAAACAACTTTTGTAAATTAAATTCCTTATAGAAGCAATAAGTGCAAACAATAAAGCAAAAGTCACCACAGGTGTTGTTTCTTTATTGCATATTGTTTCAACAGATCTTCTTTTGACTTCAGATTTAACCTGAATGAATCCCCTCCCATCACAAGAGAAGAACAAATAAAATTTCATGCTCTCACTTGAAAGTTTTTTCTGCTTTTTAACTGTCAAATGTTTAGCCACCTCAAAAAAACTTTGAGTTAAGGGAAGTAAACTTCGAGATATGGAGAAAAATCAACATGGAATTGAAGACAAAGGGTCGGGTTCTAATAAGAAATTCGAGTTATAGTAATATTCGAGTTATCGGACTTCGAGTTATCGCGAATTGACTTATACAAAAAATTAAGTACTATATTTTTGAAAGAAAAAAATGCGTGTTACTGAGCTTTTTGTACAATTCGAAATCACACAGACACTTACAATTTGTATTATTTCATAAAAGTAAATATGTGGAGGATTTTTTTATACAATGCATTTTTATATACAGTAAACTCTCGGTTCTCCGCGAACGGATTATCCAAGGGGGGAGGGGGTATTATTCACGAGTGTCTAAGGAAAGAAACAAACACAATTAGGTGATTTTTTCGGAAAACCACGAATTAAACTTCGTGTTTTCTAAACATTTCTTACTCAAGAGTGCGGTGTACTTCATCCAATAAATTATTTTACCTTTGCGTTATAGTAAGTACCATTTCTTTATAGATTTTATATGCTTGAGAACCTTTAAATACAAATAGTTTTTTATGCTGTATCTATCTTCACTGTTTGTACATATCACGTTTTAAGTGTAATGCAATTACTTTCAAACAAAAAAACCTTTTTTATCTTCTTTACCACTTATTTTATGCTTTTTTCGGATTATCCGCGATTTTCGTTATCCGCGATACCTGTGTCACCCCTTTCCGCGGATAATCTGGAATGTACTGTACTGTATTAACAGACAGTACTCTTCCTTACGTGTTAAACTAAGAAAATCTTCGATTCTGAATGGCGAAATGAAACGTATTCGTTAAACTCCTCCGGAAACCTTTTTTGAAGCTGAAGAATCGTTTAGCTTTTTTATTCGTTTATTTTTAGAGAGTAGTCTAGCGAAAAGGAACTCGTGAGCGTAACCCAATCTAAAAATCTGTAATGGACTTCATGTTCGGATTCCATGCTGTGCTGCACCATTCACGTGCTTTTTTCCTTGAACTATAGAAACTGTCAATCACACAGAATTTGCGGATTATTATTATAATCCATAGCATTAAATAAACAATCATCGCTTTAGTTTATGGGACCGAAAAAGAAGTAGGAATCTCATATTCTGCCGTACTAAGCACAAAAGTGGTATCTGCAGTCAAGCTCAAACTGAGGTATAACGCCTTGGTTTCCTAGGAGTGAAATCGTCGATCTCTGGCGAGGCGACAGACGCCTCCGCCTTCTGCGAATGCGCCTGAGCCGCAGATTGACGTCGCTTCACGCCACGCTCCAATTAAACTGGTTCTGATTCCAGCGTGCAGTCGCGCCCGGTGTCAGCGACGATTGTCGTGTTCTAGGTAACCAAGGCTTAAAGGCTTGGTTTCTGCGACTCAGGTGCATGCGCAGAAGAAGGCGGCGACCGTCGCCTCGCCAGAGATCGACGATTTCACTCCTGGGAAACCAAAGCTTTACTCCTTGAAATTTTGCGTCTCCGTGTATTTGATATACTTAACTCCTTTTCAAAAAAAATATTTCCTGTTCTCAAACAACCATATGACATTATATTTAGGTAAAATAAGTTACAAAGAACAGCCTGGTGATGTAGGCTCAATTTTGTTAAATAAGTGAAGATACGACTTTTGTGCTTAGCTCGGCATTGTAACGTTAAGACGTCAGAACATCACTTCTAAGCATGGTGTTCTAAGCAAGTTTCTGCAACCACTACAGGTTAAGACCACCAAATCTGACCTTTCCTTCAGTCAATGCTGACTTTATTATAAGTCTCATATTCCTTTCAGAGGAACACGTGGCTATAGCCTTGGACAATTGTCTGGTGGCAGAACGTGATTTATTCTCAGAAGAAGACATTTTCATTCGTGTCTTCTCCAACTCACATACTCCACTAACCACTTGATAAAGTGAAATACAGTTAGAAACATAAGTTTAACTACCTCCTGCATATTTCCACGAAGAAGGTTTTGATGTTATTTTTTAAATATTAAGCTTCAGTATTATTTAAATGGCTGAGAGTGTCATCTATGTACTTGGATGTACGAAGTGACAACTGGTAGGTAAGCAAGAAATGTTGGGTACTGGAAGCAATTAACAAAACTTTATCAAAACTAAAGTGTCTATTCATACCAATAAAACATACGGTAAACAGATAAATACTTTCTTTCCGACTCCATTCTTTCATGCAGTGACATTAAAAAATTAAAAAATTCGGCGAAAGAAAACCCAAAAATAGTAAGGTAACAAAAGTGAATATATTTTAAGTTAAAAAAATTGAACTATCTAAGTCATTGATATTATTTTAATCACTGGAATGGATGCAAATTGAAAATATTGTTTCCTTAGCAATACATAACTCATGCACCCAGCGTGTACTCATGAATAAAAATTTAATTAAATTCGGAATAAGAATCATTTTAAGCATATTTTCGGAGCGTTTTTAACACTAGAACCTAAAACTTTTATTGTACATCATCTATTTATTCATGAGAAAAATACTAATCATTCTTAAATGTAACTATTTTTTTCTTCAGTTAAAATGTTTTAGAGTATACATATTCTGCCTTTCCGCATTAAGTCCAATTATTGTGGCTCAAAGTCAAAAGAAAAATTTAAAATCTGACAAAAATAGGATCTAGATGATCTTATAGGGCTAACTCCAAGCCGAGAAACGCTTTGCTTGCTAAATGGGGCAAAACTCTATATAACAATTTTGCATCTGTTGAACTAACACTTGTCCTATACCATAGATCCACCACTTTTACACAGTGATTCTCAAAGAAAAATGACCCACAAATTTAACCGCAATAAAAACGGTGTAAACAAATAACAAACGTTTATTATATTTTATCGAAATTTTCATGAATATTTCAAAATTGATTTTTGATTTAAATAAATAACGAAGTAACTAGAATATTTTCTTTTGGAATTAGTGAAGCATGCTCCGTATTATAAATGAAATACGATTCTTGGAGTGACTCTTGATCTTGCTCAAATTCAGTTTTAATCTATGTCATGCTATTTATATTGTAATTCAAAGATGAGGAAAGATAAATGACCTTACATCACGAACAACGCATGAAGCTAAATCAATTACCATTTGCATGTGCTCACCAAGGGAATTTATTTAAGAAATTGAATGCGACATTTTTTGCTCTTTTCTAAATTTTGTTCACGTTTGTCGTCCGACTATAATTTGTAGCCAAGTTATTACTGTTCGTACTCAAACCAACTACTTTGAAATGCCATGTAATATTGAATAAGTCAAATTCCTTTTACCTTTGTACATTTTTCAACTGCGTTGAAAAAAAAAGTGCGTACATTTAATTCAAACAATTCTGCTAACTTTTCTTCATTTCTGCAAGCGGAAAAATATCCCAAAAATGAAAATGACTGATTTGTTGCAAGTAAATACAAGTGAAAGGATAGAAATTTTTTGTATGAAAACACCAATAAGAAGTAAAGCATCCATTTATTCTTAATGTAAAGAGAGAAATGCCTAAGATAAGCAATAGACCTCAAATAATTCGTACAATATGGAGGCAAAAACACATGTTTTATTTTAAATTTAACTCACGTTTTCAATTTGCTTTTCCATTCAAGGTTATTCTATATTTTAATTTATATTGACGTTCTTAAAAACTGTTTATGCAGTCAACATAAGTAAGGAATTAAGGCGATTAGAGTAATAAACTATTCAGAAAAGATTTATCAGGCTCTTTCGAAGATGTTCATTAATGCAAGTGAGCACTCCGTGCCTTAAATTTATTTGCCTGAGGATTAAAACAGCGTGAAGAAGTAATATGCTTTCGCTAATTGTAAGCCATTAGTATTAATCATTTTTCAATTGATATTTCATTAGTGGTACGGAATTATCAGCTGTCAGGATTTATTTTTGAGAGAAGCAGTTTTAATTTTTAAGATGACTAAGATTATTTTCTTCTAAAATAAATTGAATAAATTGAAATTAAACGATGTAAATGATTTATAAGTTTTTCAATTGTATTTTTTCTAACATCTATAAAGTTTTTTTTTTAATAAATGTGATTTTTTTAAAATTAAAGAGGGGATTATTTCCCATATAGAAAAAACATTCAATATTTTTTCGAAAATTCTTTAAAATAATTACATTTTAGATGGGAAGTTTTCAAATAATACTACTATAACTACTAATAATAGTAATCTAATTTGAACTTTTACTCCATTTTACACAGTAAAGAAAATTTTCCCTCAAATTTTGCACCAAAACTCTAATTTACTCACCCCTGAATGAATGGTGAGTCGTTTTTTTCTGTCTGTTCGCACGAACGTATAGACAATCGAAACATCCATTTTGACAATCCCCGAGTTAATTACCACGAATTGCTCTGGATGTCTCTATCAGGGTTACCAGATTTAAGAACTGTAAGAATAAGAGACAGGCTTATAGGGGGGGGGAGAGGTTGAGAGATGAATTTTAATCAAACGATTCTCACAAATATACATGAAGAAAAAAAAAACTAAATTTTTCACCATTCCATAGTTTTCTTCTCTTCGTGAATATTAGTGGGAATAGATGTAACACTAAATATTGTGAAAATTCGTACTTCCCTGTTATTTACCCCCCTTTTCCTGGAGCAGACAAGTCGTTTTGAATTTTTCCAAGGGGCAAAGGGTTTATATTTAATGTACATGGTACAAAAAAACAGCAAAGCCAAGCCCACTTATATGTAAATACATTAATTTCCCAAAAACCAGGAGAGGGCGGAATTGACCACTAGCAATAATCCCCCAAATGACAGGACGGTCTTGGCATGAAAGATATAATATTTTCTTCTGCTGATGACTAATGTTACTAAATGTTAATATGTACTTTTTCAAAATGCTAGACGTACTGCGGGAAATGCTAGACGTACTGCTAGACGTAATGGGGAAATTTGAATACGTGCAAAATAATTTTGTGGAGTCATTAACAAAAAGTTTTATTACAACTGAGCAGACATAAAATTGAACTTTTTTTAATCATGTTTGCTACTTGATTTTACTGCAATAATAATTCTTTCTGAGTTTTGATGTGGTTTGATGTTATGGTAACATAAAACTAAAGCATTGCAATTTATATTTCATTCGTTCACTAAAAATTGTATCTTCATATTTTTAAAATGCATATCTATCTCTTCTAGTATAAAATGAAGTCTCAAAAAGCGTCTGTTTGTTTGAACGTGCAAACTCGAGAACTACCTGGCCGATTTTGGTAAAAATTTCAGCGCTTGTTCCTTTTCGCTCCGGAAAGGTTTGGGAAACAGTTCGAAAAAAATTCGACAAGCAGTTCTTTTTTCTATTCCAATTGAAGGTCATTCTCACGTAAATCGCCGAATATTAGGGTTAAAAATTACGTGCACATATAAATTTTGGATGTCGTTCAAAAGGAAAAAACCTATTGAGTTCGATACAATTTGTTCTAATTCTCTATCTTAACTACAACACGAGTTATTTGCGCTAGAAATTTTTTTAATGGTTTCTCTCCATTTCAGGCACTAATTTCCTCGTCAAAACCATCAATGAAAATTACACTAATTGTTCCTCAGTTTTCTTTTTTGCATCAATAGATAGAGCAGTATTTTTTAAACCAGATTTATCTCGACATACAGTCGAAGATCCATGCTTTTATCTCAAACAGGAAAACAAGTTACAGACGTTTGAAGTACAGTGTTAAAATTTCTCTTTTTCATTCAAGTTATTACCGTTTTATTGTGTTGCCATGGCTACGTCTTTCAAATTCTTTGTTTCTTCTTCTTTCTAATTTTAATTTTTTAAAAGTATTTTATTTTAAAACAGTTGTTTTGAATGATTTTAAAGAGCATTCGAATTACATGTCCTGTTTATTTTACCTTTATAGCGCAAACACAGCCGTGCGGATTCAACTAGTAGTTTATTTGCTAAATTGAATAACATTTAGTTACGTATTTTAGTCGAAGAGCAAAGCAAAGAAAATTTCCAAAGACAAATATTTAATGACAAGGAGCTACACCACTTTTACAATGAACGGCATGTTTGTTAAATTGTTTGTAAAAATGATTTCTGCTCTAACTGAACAGAGTACTAACATTACACTTCAGAACAGAAAAACGTTTTGATTCAATCAACTTTCTTATCACTCTTTTTCCTATTTTTTGTTTTACTTTTTTTTTCTCAAAATTGTTTTGTAAAATGTTGCGCCTAGTTAGAATACGGGACTTTAGCTGGAAAGTATTAGGTTGCCAGGAAAGTGGGACAATGTTTAAAAAAACGGGACAGTCCCTTGAAATCCAGGACGTCTGGCAACCCTGATATGAAGTGCTGAAAAAAGTCAAAAAATTATATAATGTTTGATAAATTTTCAACAGCGAATTGTTTTATCTTTCATGAAAAGCTCTCTTTTTATCCTTCAGGGAAACCAACGAAAATATTACATATAAATGAAATTATTTGAAAAGCGAAGTTTAAACCTCCAATAAATTAAAGATATCTATTATTCTTTCCCTCTCTCTGTCTCTTTTCACAGCTTATTTCTTTTCAAGTAATGCGCATATGAGCTATTTGTAAGCTCAGAGTGAAAAATAAACAATTTTATTTGAATCTACGCAATCTAATGGGAATTACAGACTCAGAATGAATAAATTCATTTGAAAATTTATTGAAAAATCCTGAAATAACATCGGTTTATATATCCACTAAATGAAAAATAATGTTTGTGAATCTAAACACAATAATTTAATTACTTCCCTTTTTATTTGTAAAACACTTATTTAAATATTGCAGAATTTTTATCATGTTTATTTGAAAAAATTATACGATACAATCAAGATGCTCTGAAACATTGTTAAGCATTTCACCCAATAAAAATGGTACATAAGATAATATTTGCGTTGGTTCGATCAATACACATTGCTGCGATACTTTCACATTAAAACAAATGCACAAATAATTATATAGCTTAAATTCGCGTCTATTACTTTTTGTTATCTGCTCTCTTTCATCGGGTCTCTGTGTTAACGAAGTGTGACCAGAATAAGAAAACTATAAAGTTTGTCTATCTTTTTTACAAATTGACGTATATATTTTATACATTGGTTTGTTTCATATTATATTCATTGCTAGAATAGAGATGAATAGTTTCCTCGTTTATGATCTTTAGTTCGATCATGGTTTTAATTTAAAAAAAAAGTAATAAGAATAGACAAGTGACTTGTTAAAATATTACTTTAAAATATACTTTTTGAAAAATAATATTTTTCGTTAACTAAAAAATCTTAACCACTTTCCTAGTCAATTTTTGTATCACAAAAAAAGCTGTGCAGCAATAACTTCTGTATAAACTGAATAAATAAAATACGAAAGTTAAATATAAGGTCTAAGTTTTTTAAACTTACGTTTCAAAACATTGGCATCTGTATCCGCAAATTTGGGCTCTTTCTGTAAGCGCAAAAAAAAGTAATTGAGCTTCCACTCCGAAATAAAAGTAATCTGAATTACTAAATAAAATGTGCATACATAGTTTTAACTATGCTCCAGGCGTTTTCCATGAAGTAATAAAATTTCCTGACATAATGACGGCAACTGTCCCTCAAGACTGTGTTCGCTAAAGAAAAAAAAATATCTAACTAAAATAGGCTTTTAAATACTTGAAAACCACCATTGTTAAGTGTTTAAAGCTAAAAAATGCAACAGTTACAGCACATTTTAAGTCCCGATTAGATTAAATACAACAGTAATAAAAATTTCAATTAGAAATGCAAAATCAAAGCTTTAGCGATCGTTTTTAGGCTGCAAAAAAAAATAGAAGTTAAATAACGAAAAAGGGAATTTTAAATCAACCATTGTCTAACCCAATCTTATCGAAGAAGCCTAAAAGTAGTTGAAGAATTTTATTTGTCCACACTTGAGCAAAAATAACAACAACACTGCATTTATTGAGCTAAATTCGCACCATAATCCATATTTGAATCAGGTGATACCAAATGTCCAGTTGAAAATTGACTTTTCTTTATTGAAAATGCTTATAACTTTTTTTCCTGCTAATTTAGGCCCTCCTTCGGACCGGAGGTATGAAGTCTTCTAAGCTACTTTACGAGCTTTCCAATCAGAGTAAAAATTGAGACGATACGATTATTATTTCGAGTAGAGTGAGGCATTTTTGGGTACTAAAATTAAATTTTGAATGAAAAAAGAACTTTTCCTCTAACGTTTTTCGAAAGGGTCTAATAAACGTTCTCTGGCTTACCAGCGTTATTACTTACTGTAAAAATTTCAATGAAATCGTTCTGATAACTTCCGAGTTTATCTTAGGCGCACACATTTGGAGTTAGAGCTTTATTTATACAAAGATATGAAACACTTAAAATCACATACATTATATGCGCACATAATTATCTACAACAACATCACAAATAATAAAGTAATTGCAGAACAAAGCAAAGTTGAAAAAAAAAAGTTGCATTGAAAGCGTTTAATGAAAACTTTTTTTTAATTTTTCATAAAAGGAAAGTGAAAAGATTAATTAGTCATTATAACAATGTACTACTTTTTTTTTTCAAAATACATAATTTATAGCATATACACAAAAATCGTTATTTAACTCAGACTGTGGGATACTGAATAACTTTTGGAGATTTAAAAAAGTTTAAACTAGTTTACGTCTGATTATGCCATCTAATTGAGCTCTACGAACAGATAAAAGCATCACCATAGCCCAAATATTTCTGATTAGAGCCACGTAGACCCCCGAGCAGTTCCTTCAACAATAATAAGTAGTTAAAGCTTGATAGCTAAATTAAATTTAGGGGGAAGGTGGAATTCTAATGTGGAAATGAGAATTAAGATATAAAGAACTACTTCTACTTTTCGCCACATATTTCTGCAATAATTTGTAAAAAGAAGTAATAAAGCAAAAATTATTTTTGCTGGTAAGACTGCTTATTTGTTTCATTTGTAAAAATAATTCAACAAATTTTTATCACAAGAGTAACAACAAATTCATACACTGCTCGACATTGAAAATGCAACACCAAGAAGGAGTGGTCAGAAATTCATGCAAATTTTACCGTAGACCCACGTCACTGAGTTATGCAAATGATATGAAATGCGCAGCTCTCCGACGCACGTGAAGTAAGATATAAGAGAATGAAGTTGAAAAGTGGGCTATGTTCATGTTGGTTTTTCTGCCAGACTAATTACACTGATCGACAGTGGTTCACTAACAACAACCAAATTATTATTTTTATTACGTATTCATATAGTTATTTAAATACCTGCAACTAAAAAAGTCCCACCACGTCTCAATTTTCCGTAATAAAAAAAAATAATTTTTTACTATTTTTTATGATTTTTGCACCAAATGCCTATTTTGGGGGGAAAAGGAGCAAAATATTTACTCCTAAATTTTTTTGGAGGTGAAGAGAGACTCAAAGTCCGAAATCATGACCACTGATAACAAAAAGGGGGGACGAGGGGAGTGTTTCCCCTCAAAATATGCAAAAAATCATGAAAAAGTATCTTTTAATTCTGGTTTCTTTAATATGACGTTTTAAAAATTTTTTCTGGTGTAAAATCAGAGTATAAGACCCCCTCCTATTATTCCTATGCCCAAAAAAATTTTCGCGCTGTAAAATAAAATAAAAAAATAAATAAAAAACCGATCTTGTGACTGACGCGCGCTAAATACGAGCTAAATACCTGCTTGTACTTTGTATCAGAGGGAGCGGGAGGGGGGGGGGCTTTCGGCAAAAAGTGGAGAGTGATGGAGAGGAAAGGGGCCATATTTGGATTCTGGAGATAATTTTACACAAGAACCAGCCAGAATACGCCGTCTTTCTGAAGACCTGCG